>JAKUCV010003578.1:35555-89484 GCA_028386065.3 Turnera subulata
TTTGCGGTTGAATATATCACTGTTTATCTTTCGTCGGTGAGCGTTTCGGACTCACCCCTCGCCTACGGGGTTTCATCCCGTAGGATGAGTTGTTTGTAGTGCAGGAACGTACCGGGCAAGCTGATGCGTACCCTCGGACAGGACTCGGATCCATTAGTTGCATTGGGCTTGCATATGTTAACATGTGAGTCATAAGTCTTCCACTGTGCATATTGTTGAGTTTTCTGCTGTGTGTATATTGTAATTGGGCCATTGGGCCGGATGGTGGTTGTTGTTGATGTCCCCGGGGATTCGGGTGACGAGTACCTTGTTGGGCCGAAGGGCCAGATTTCAGTTTTATTATTGGGCCGTTGGCCAGTTTGTCGTTTTATTTACTGTTGTTGGCCTTTATTGGGTTGGGTTGTCATAGTTCCGGCACGTGTTTACTGTGTACGGTAAATACGGGTCGGGGCGTTTCATTTCTATTTATAGCACCTCCATCTGTCACCTCATGGAACAAAGATAAAAAGGTTCAAATATAAGTAAATATATAAAATTTTCCAATCGCTTCCATTACAATATACAATGTATCTGAAATAAGTCACACCCTAAAAACAGGAGTTCGCTTCTTCTTTTTCTTTTTCTTATCTTATTACAGAAATCTGGATATTCTATCTAAAACCACTAGTAATTTATTATTTATTGGTTGAGATGCCTTTCTATAGTTATGAAGGAGGAATATTACGTCCCAATCTATTATCTATTATTATAGATATGTAAAGCTTGTAGTTTTAATCAATTAAATTTTGACATATGGTTATAATGATAAATATAATTATGTAAAAAAATTTAATATTAAAAAGATCCTGATAATAATTAAACTCTCATCACAAAGCTATATCCTCATACGGGTTTAGTTAAAAGCAGAAATTTAATATCAAAAATTTGCACAAAAGAATTAAACTCTAATATGAAAACCTTATGAATAATATCTGATAAGAATTTCTTATCAGAAAAAACTGATAAGTTATGTCATTGATTTGAAAATAAAAGTTATATATATATATATATATATATATATATATATAAGTTATTACGTCATTTACTCTACAATTGTTATCTGATCAGAATTATATTAGCTTTATATTGATAAACTTTACAACTGATAAGATAATATTGTTATTCAGAACTAACCTTTTATCATTTTTTTTTATTGCTCTTCACAAATCTCTTCTCCTTCATCTCTCTTTAAATACAGATAGAGGAATCTATCTGTTATGTGAAATAATAGTCTCTATCTGTGTAACAGTTGCACTACACAAGGTCTAGATACAGTCTGCGTGTGATACAGTTTCTCTATCATTCACTCATTCTCTCTTATTTTTCTTTTCTTTTGTTTTTATTTTCATATGTACGAATGTTGGTATAATTTTTATTTGCATGTTGGTATAGTTTTTATTTGCATGTTGGTATAATATTAAAGTTATTTTGTCACCCTTAATTAAGCATCCTGTTTGTTTTTATACTTTTTATTTCTCCAATCTATTTTAATTATTTCTTTTGTTTGTGCATGAAAATAATCCTGTGGGACCCATGGGAAGTGAGCTAGTATATATGTAAAGCTGATACCCTCACCATTGACACATAAGATTTTAGAGGTCTTCATGTATTGCCATGTGGAGGATTTTAAGTATAATTTTAATCAATCAGATTTTGACATATGGCCATAATGACAATTATATTAGCTTTAGATTGATAAACTTTACAATATCGTGTATCTCTTCACAAATTTCTTCTCCATTATCTCTATCTGATATAGTTTCTCTATTCATTCATTCTCTTTTACAGTCTGTATTTGATACCGTTGCTCTCTATCATTCGCTCATTCTCTCTTATTCTTCTTTTGTTTTGTTTTTATTTGCATAGGTACGATTAGAATGTTAGTATAGTATTAAAGTTATTTTGTCATTCTTAATTAAGCATCATGTTTGTTTTATATTCTTTTTATTTCTCTAATCTATTTTAATTATTTTTTTTGTTTGTGCAGAAAAATAATCCCATGGAATTGACGGGATGTGAGCTAGTGCAATTAGTAATTATGGTCGCGACATTGTGAAGTTTGAATAACACATCCAAAACCATTGCAACTATATTTTATTCGTCGCATATTATCTACTATTTACTAATAGCAATGAAACATTCAATGCAGTTTCAGAAATTAAGCTCAAACAATGGGTATAGCCTAACACGAAACAGTGGACAACTCATATTCTCTGGTAAGACCAACTCCGAGCATATTGAATCACAAGATGGCTACAAAGAATCTACGGCGGTTAAAAGAATTATCCAAGTAATAAAACAACAAATTGGTTAGCAGGCTAAATTATGATACAAGCTGTGAACAGAGCGTGCCAGAATTGGTATTGAAGAATGTTACGATGGTTATCTGCTAGTTTAAGAGGAAAGTTGAGTGGGTAGCCCGGCTCCAGTGGCCTGGGAACGTCTATTTGAAGGTCTATAGCAGACTGTGACAAATCTTCCAATGATGTTTCTTACTGGAAGCGGTCCCCTGTTCATCAATTCAATTAGACATATGTGGGGCTAAACAGATAGAATTGCACAGAAAGCAGACATTTGATTTGAACGTAAAAGTGAGAGATCTCCATGGCACTTTTTGGCATGTCAGCACCTCAGGAGAAAATGTCATCTAGGAGGCTTGTAATAGTTTTAAAGATCAAAATGAATAGGATTTTAGATGAACATTCTTCTAATTAAAGGAGCTCATAAAATAAGAGAAACAGAACCAAAATGAGGTATGAATTCGAAAGATGATCTAGCTGCTCGAGGAATGAGAGAATTACCAAACATGGGAATCGTAACTGTTATTACGGTTGTCCCCTAACACGTAAACATGACCTCTAGGAACATACTGCAAATATCCAGGAAAAGGTAAATATCAATATCTGGCAACAGTAGCACCAAACCTACTTAAAAATGGATGAGAAAAGATCAGCGCATGGTGTAGCATACAAGAGGGGGAACAAAATCCTCATGTACAGTGTGGCAAAAATGGAGATTTCGGATTCAGAAGATCTTTTCACAACCCATCCAATGCCGAGTAGTTTTAAGCTAATCTATAAGCCAACATGGCAGAACAGAAACATAAAAGGGTAAGAGACAAAGGAACAAACAGTTAAGTTTGATGTGTATCTTGGTCGCTCCGCTATGAAGTCTTCATTACGAGTAATTCCATTGACATACAGTGATCCTTGCCGAACCTGCAAGAAGATAACATGAAGGACACATCAACCCGACTCCGATGAGAAAGTTTTGCCAGCTCAAATATGTATCCCTATAAATACATAAAAGGGTAAGAGACAAAGGAACAAACAGTTAAGTTTGATGTGTATCTTGGTCGCTCCGCTATGAAGTCTTCATTACGAGTAATTCCATTGACATACAGTGATCCTTGCCGAACCTGCAAGAAGATAACATGAAGGACACATCAACCCGACTCCGATGAGAAAGTTTTGCCAGCTCAAATATGTATCCCTATAAATAGAAAACTGTACATTTTACTATCTTTAGGTGTTTCTTCGTCAGGCAGCTGTCAACTTAACACTGAGAGGAATGCAAGGACTTCCCCAGGGAAGCAGTCAATAGAACAGGGTCGAGCAAGCTTTCCTTTCAAACTTCACAGCATAATCACTTAAAAAGTCTAATGGATGGTATTTGTGTCATAAAGCAGAAACTAACAGAAAGGTTGATTTCTAACATCATGCCCTTATGTTAATGGAAATATGAGCAGAAGAAATGGCCTACCTGAACCCAGTCTCCAGCTTTTGCAACAATTCTCTTGATAAAAACATCATGCTCCATGATCCCAGGCTGCAATAGACATAGCAAGTAGAAGATTTAAATTTTAGAAAAAATGAAGAGCATTAAAGAGCATAAAGCCAATGGGTCCTCTGTAACACCAGCAAACCTGTTTTGGAGCTCGGAATATGATGATATCATTTATAGCCGGATTTCTGATGTAGTACGAGGCCTGAGAATTTATGAATCAAGCACCGTTAAAACTAAAAAAAAAAATCGGCAAACATAGTATTTTCTCGGAAATAACAACAAGTTTCTGCAAAATCTGCCAGAAATGTGAATCTATGAAGCTCACTGAAGAATATATAACTTCATCAGTTCAGGAATCAGATCAAGATGTTTGTAGTTTAGAACTTGCTCTCAGCAGAGTGAGCAGACAAAATGCTCCCAAAACACTAGCCTAGATTTCCAAACTAAAGACAGTTGTCCCTTTTTCTTGATCTCCAAACCGCAACCAACAGAACTTTTGGAACAGACATCACATTTTTACAGTAGATATCAAACTCAACAGAAGAAGCTCGATCCCAAAATCTTGGCCTGGACATCTCTTAACACTGTTGCATGAAAAAATGCATTGGAAGCCTCCTGAATTCCTTTTTGTGTATGTAAGTTTTGAGGAACATTTTAACATCCAGGTGCCAGTTGTGAAGTCTAGCTAGGTAAATGAAGAGCGGAAGAGACAATCAGGCAAAGGACAAGGAAAAGGTCCAAATGAGATAAAGGACCTAAGCAATATCTAACATAAAGTCAGCACTCGATCATGAAAGAGGACCTCCAAAATGGTTCCAGGAACGCATACATCCAGACAACAAGGTAGCTAAAACATAAACGTAGTCAACCAGAAATCGATCAATTCCAATTGCAGAAATTAACTAGCAATGCTGCTGCAAAACAACTCCCTACTAAGACAATTTCTGTGAATTAGATATGGTTGCGTTCTTTCCTAGGTTCATAAAGGCCAGCAGTAGACATACAAGACTATAAGGTACGAGAAATTCCCCAGTCTATGGAAAGCCATGCATATCCCCGTGGATCAAGCAAGGAGCTCGGGGAGGTACATGACTTAAAAATCAAATGGTGGAATTGCTATGGGAAAATCTTTTTCCCCTTAAGGTGTGATACTAATTTATATCCTTATCCCAGCATCCTTCAGAACAATGGATATAGAGAGATTTTATTTCATAACAACATTAGACAGAAGGAGAAACAATTGAACTCGTCATCAGTTTAAAGAATCCTTCAACACACTCTCCCAGCTCCAAGAAAATCATGTGCAGCACATCTGACCCTTGTAATCTAACTTTGGTTCTGCTTATAGGTCTCTATTAAACAGGCAAAAAAGAACACTGCATATCTATGCTAAATATTTGGCTTCACTTTCTTACCTTCACTATTATACTTAAATCCTCTTGCAGAAACTAGACTGAACAAATCATTAAGTTCACGATTAGCGAATAGCATTTGTTGTGCAAAAGGCATCCAGAAAATGATATGGTAAGGAATTTGAAATAAGAAACAGAATTTTGTAAATCAATCTCACTCCGCAGACGACTAAATTCAGGTGAAAGAAAAAAGCAGGCAGCAGGACATTGATATCCAGGATCTAAGATGTTAGAAATCAAAAGTAGGAAAGAACAAGCACTTACGTATTTATTCGTTGTTAAAAATAGTAGCAATAGAACTTAACAGAGCAGAGTGAAAGTTGACTAAAAGATAATTACAATAGAGGGTGTGGAAATACTAAGAAGAAAAGGAGTTGAATGCAGATGAAAGCTGTGATCGGGAGAACCATTCCATACCGAGCAGTAATCTTAAATCAAGCAACGCTACAATTAAAGTAATAAACCCAAAAAGCTTCAAGAGACAATCAAAGCAGACCATGAAAAAGAAAGAAATTTAAGGAAGAAAAGGGGCAGAAATGGCGAGAAATGTAATACCTTTTCAACAATAATCCGATCACCAACACGGAGGGTGGGATACATAGAGGAGGAGGGAATGAAGCGAAGCTCTGAAAAGGTAGACCACAAAAGGAACAAGACCAGCATCCTCAAGAGACCATCAAAGCCAGGCCACTTCAAGAATCCTATGTTTTGGCATGGCAGCCATTTCAGGGTAGTCTGCGCCATAAGCAACCGGTACAGTGCAGATGGTCTCAAGAAACTCATCTCCTATAAGCTATTAGCTATATATATATATATCTATAGTGAGAGAATAGAGGAGAAACAGACAGCAAAAAAGCACGGGTTCTTGATTTCTTTTTGGAAAGAAGCTGCTCCTTTATAGAGGGGGTCGAGGGAGGAAGAAGAGAGAAAGAAGCACCAATTGACCATACTGTGTTGACTAGGCCTCCTCCTTGGTGAGTAAGTTTCCACAAAAGAGAGAGAATAGACAGAGTGGAGGAGGAGAGTGTAGTAAAGAAAAAAGAATTTACTTACTGGAAGACCCCGCCAAAATAAGCTCATCACAGTTCCTTTTTAGTTTATTTACAAAGGAGATTTTGGCACTCTCGCAATAATGGTACTGGTGGGACCAATCCCTTATCAATCATCATACAATCTCGTCCCCTTCCTCAGTTCCACTCTATCTATCCCTCTAGCGTCTCCTTTTTTTCACTACCATCATCACTGAACTCAAATCGATCAAGAAACAGAATTGAACTGTCCGGAAAACCAACCATGAAGCAAGCCACCATAGCTTTCTTCTACCTTCTCTTTCTCCTGATAGCCCAATCCCGTGAGACGACGGCGCGCCAAGGCGGCACCAGCAGCATCGTCTTTGCCACACTTGGCGGATTAGACTACGATTTTGACATCTTTACCCTCCCAACTCATCAACCCCCCTCCAAATCCAACCAGCTCCGAATCACCGACGGCCTATCAGTCAATTTCAACGGCCACTTCCCTCCTCCTTCTCCTTCCCTCTTGTCTCTCTTGCCCAACCACACCTCCCTCCTCCACCCACCCTCCTTGAACCTCGTCTACGTCACCCAACGCGGCGGTACCTCCCACATCTTCTATGATGCGCTTTATCTCCCTTCTTCCCGGAGGGTCCAGGTCCCTCTACTCAAGGGCCCCGTCGGAATTTCCTTCAAGGACAAGCCCAGCGTCACCCAAGATGATCATGTGGTCTACGTGTCAACCCACGAGGACCCCGGTGTGCCCAGAGCCAGCTGGGCCGCCGTCTACTCCACCCACCTCACCACCGGCCTCACTCGCCGCCTCACTCCCCCAGGAATAGCCGATTTCAGCCCCGCGGTGTCTCCTTCCGGGGAGTACACTGCCGTGGCCTCCTACGGGGAGAGAGGGTGGGACGGCGAAGTGCAGGAGCTCACCACCGACATCTATGTGTTCTTGACTCGGGACGGGACTCAACGGGTCAAGGTCGTGGAACACGGCGGGTGGCCCACCTGGGTGGACGACTCCACCTTCTACTTCCACAGAAGGAGCCATGAAGATAACTGGATAAGTGTTTACAGAGCTACTTTGCCTGGTCACGAGCCAATCTCCTCCCACTCGGTGACTGTGGAGCGAGTCACCCCTCCAGGTCTTCACGCGTTCACGCCGGCTGCCTCTCCAGGTAACTATAAGTTCATAGCAGTAGCCACCAGAAGGCCCCATTCAGATTTCCGCCACGTAGAGCTTTACGACCTTGTTAGGAAAGAATTTGTGGAGTTGACCCGGTTGGTTGCCCCTCAAACCCACCACCTGAACCCGTTTATCTCCCCGGACTCCACCCGAGTTGGGTTCCACAGGTGTAGGGGCGGAGCCACTGCCGCGCAGCCCCATTTGTTGCTCCAGAACATAAAGAGCCCGGTGCCAGAAGTATCGCTGTTCAGGATTGACGGCTCATTTCCTTCCTTTTCACCCAAGGGTGACCGCATTGCTTATGTTGATTTCCCGGGGCTCTATGTGGTGAACCGAGACGGATCGAATCGGCGCCAGGTTTATACAGGTATGGCGTTTTCGACGGCGTGGAACCCGGCCCGGGAGGGGACTGTGTATACCAGTGGAGGGCCCACGTTCTCAAGTGAGACCACGGAGGTTGATATCATCTCCATTAACGTAGACGAGCTCGAGGTGGATAATAATGTTAAGAAGTTGACTCTGAATGGGAAGAATAATGCGTTCCCTTCGGCATCCCCGGATGGGAAATGGATCGTGTTCCGGTCGGGTCGGTCGGGTCATAAGAACTTGTACATAATGGACGCAGAAGTGGGGGAGGAAGGTGGCCTCCATAGGTTGACAGAGGGCCCCTGGAGTGACACAATGTGCAGTTGGTCACCCGATGGGGAGTGGATTGCCTTTGCTTCGGACCGGGAAAACCCGGGGTCGGGAAGCTTCGAGATGTATCTAATCCACCCGAACAGGACAGGGTTGCGGAAGTTGATTCAAAGCGGGTCGGGCGGGCGGGCGAATCATCCCTACTTCAGCCCCGATGGGAAGAGCATTGTGTTTACCTCGGATTATGGGGGTATATCAGCGGAGCCCATATCCAACCCCCACCATTATCAGCCCTATGGAGAGATCTTCACTATTAAGTTGGACGGCTCTGATCTGAAGAGGTGGACCCATAACTCATACGAGGATGGCACCCCTGCATGGGGCCCTACCTATATCCCCCCAGCAGATGTGGAATCCCCAAATCAAGGACCAGAGTGCGGGTTCGAGGATTGCCATTGGCTCAGTGAAATGCCCAACAATGTTGGACTTGGAGCCGGAGCAGGAGGTATTCTTGCAATGCTGGGAGTGGGATCAACCACAAAACCTCAGTGTGCTTCATGAAGCATTCTTGTATAACTCAATATATCTGTATAATGTAGTACTACTAGATAGATAGACTGCCTAATTAGTAGCAGTCACTGTATTAATTATTATATAATCGACACACTAGTCAGTCATGCACACATTACCTGCTACAAATAACATGCATTTGCTATTGTTTGTTCCGGCTAGTATTGGTGTATTCCCCAAAAAAAGCTCAGTCAAACAGTCAGTAAAATTGCAGATGGAGAACATATGATATATATGTCGTAATCTTTGTGACTGATCGCCTCTCTTGTTTTGCTTTTCTCCAATAGATTTAACAGAACTTCCATTGTATTGACATTACTTTTATAGTTACGGAATCATGCGATAAGAGTAGCCAGGAGTGCCCCACACAGACCAAATACAGAACAGAAACTTGCTTTGCTTAAATGCTGCATATTTCCGCGAACTTACACATGACTTGATGAACGTTAATTTGTCCATCAGTCCAAGTGGCTAATGCGACTCATTATCATCATCAGAGTGATGTTTAAAAAGAAAAAGAAAATATATCCTGAGGAAGTGATTCCGTGCCAAAATTCTAGGAGGCAAGCAATGCACTAAGAACAAGAAGAAATATCATACAGGAGTGAAGGACTATCTTTGGGGCCGAGCCACCTCTAAAAAATCACATGAAACTGTCTGCCTACAGACGTACTAAAAGGTCTAAAGCCCAACATTTTACAATGAATCACTAGAAGGCAAGTGATTCCAGTTTTCTGTTCATCCAACAGAGCATTGGAAAGAGTACTGCTGCAGCTACTAGTAGTTATTGTGGAAGAACTCCTGCGGTATCGTGGGAGGACAGTACTTCTTTGCTACAAATTTGTACTGAACAGGTGAACAATGCGTATTAGCTTTATGCAACAGTTTTGGCAAGGAAAAGAAAGAAAAAGAGAGAGTCGGGCTGACAATTTCTGCATATACCTTGTGTTGGCTATATTTTTCTCTTACTGCAGGTAATGTAGAATCATGGCTGCCACAGCAGAGACGATGCAGCTCCTTCACGCAGTCCCTCAAGTCACAAGGCTGGTAAAGTGTATAATGCTGTAAGGTGGCATCCTGTTTTAAAACACACCGAGGATCAATTTGCAAGTAAATGGAAGTTCCACTGAAACCAAATATATGAAGATCACATAACCATTTTTTTTTTAAAGAAAAAAACAAAAAACAGCAGAAAGAGCTCCATTTAATACCCATGGTCTTTTGGAAGGAAGAAGCATATATTTGGCCAAGAAAATTGCAGATGCGGCTATGATTGACGGAGCATAGCAAAGCATACTGTACTCCAGGAGTGATAATTCTGTGATGTAGTTGGCCAAGCACTCCAACTGCATTGATGGAACCTGAGAGAGAAAATACAAGCACTCCAACGCTTACTCATTCATCCAAAAATAATTCTCACTGGGTACTATGAACAACATGACCACAAAGAAAAAGAAAAACACAACATTGTTATGCGCAATAATATGTACCTCACTGATTCCTTGAGCAGCACGAACAAATCGCCTGAATGTCAATGCATGGAGCAAAGTTACAAACAGTAGTGAACCACACAGAACACAAGAAGGTAACAAAAAGCAACTGAAACTTGAATGATGGAAATTGATGCATAATAAGGTGGCCATTACCTTAAGAAACATTTTGCTGTTGGGGCTGTCATTTCAAACTTCAAGTAATTCAAAACAGAAGATTCCATTTCCAAAACCTAGAGCCATTAAAGTGTTAACTCATGCACTTGAGGAATGAAGCTAGAGAGCTATACACTTCTAGGAAAATTCACCATTTCATATAAAACGGATGAAATCGATACCTCATCCCTGAAGTACGTGTTGTCAGTGATGTAGCAAAACTCCTCCACCTGAGGCGCACATATTTCTTCATACTTTCTGGAAATGTGGACCAATTTTGTTACACTGATGAACAGGATTTGGTAAAACCGAGTACACAATAATTAAAGATGGCAAGGAAATGGTTTCTTACGCAGCAATCATCATGCAGGCAACACCAAGTAGCTGAAGTTTTTGCCTGTTCATTGGATTCCCTGAGAGGTATCGATCAATGTAGTTCACAGTCAAAAATAGTGTATCAGGTACCAGCCTGTACTCTTCAGCCACCTGCAGGTTGGATTTGACGTTCAGTTTATAAAAGAACTGAGTGGATTTCCAGCGGTATTCTCGAAAGAAATGCAATCCCAGAATCATTTCTTTCCAGTTATAAGGTTGATTGTGTATGAATAATTTACCTCCACCAGCCAATCAACAAGTATTGCACGCATGCTTGAATTTATATCTTTCTGAATTCTTTCCATGAAGTCCGTGGAAGGCCTTTTCTTAGTCTTGAATCGATAATATTCAAACAAACAAAAAAGAAAAGCATTGGCGATTAGTCCACAGAAAGCTTTGGCAATTCAGATGTGCATTACGACAAACAATAGGCAGGGAAGTGTGTTTTGCCCAGTTAAACAAATGCATGGACTCCCTTTTACGCCTACAGTTTCTCAATTTGAAAGTACAACTGTTAAAACGGGCAGAGCCTATAGTGTCTAACCTCAGATTCACGAAGATGCTTGTATATGTCACAAGCAATGGTTGCACAAAGCTGTGGGTCCTCAATATTGTTGTCCACATTGATGACTTTATCGGTTTCCATGTCAGCAACTGCATCTCTGCTGCAGAAATTTTCTGCAAACATATGTAGCAAACTAAATTAGCAAGCCAATTAAAACAATCATCACAGTAAAGAAAAACTAAGAATACTACGATCAACATTATAAAATAACATGTCCCCAAAGGCACAAACCTGCTGTTTCCACACTGTCTGAGATGTATAGATTGTTCAATGTCTTCTTATTGATAGAATCAATGGCTGGGATGTCATTATTGTCTATATACTCCACCTCAGGGCTCTTATATGAATCACAAGTAGACATTGTTTCATCCAAGGACATGGACATGCCATCTGATTTACTTGGAGAAACATCCATGTTGCAGGAAGCAGGAGCAGGAACAGCAACAGCACTTGGGAGAGTATCATCCCTCGTTATGCCTGATGTAACCTTGGAAGCCCCAAATGTACTTGATTTCGAGCTTACAGATGGAGGGAAGATTTGCCCAGAGAAACCTGCTGTGTTGTTGCATGCAGGGATTCCCTTCTTCACCTTGGCAACTTTATTTGAGCACGGTGCCTTCAAGTATGAAATCCATGTGAGAACAGCACATTATATCACAAGCTTAAGCAGACTAGATTGACATGTAAACTGTTGATTGGTGAATGAAATTGGATAAAAATGTGAATAAAGGCTGCACATGGATGATCTTGAGTAGGAATAATGGGGTAACACCATCATGTGAGCCAATCCCACTAAGATACTGAATTCTCAAGTCACTTTTAGGAAACATCCACACGTTCCATTTTCATGCCTCAGGAACCAGTACCAGTGGGCAGACAGGTTTAGTAGGCGAATTTGCAACGCATGATCTTAGCAGTCAATTTCACAGTTTAGTATGCTTATTGAGCACGCATACAAAGCAATTCATGATTGACTCTAGCCCAACTCAACAAATCCAGAGTTAAACATCTAACAAGATAAGAAAATTTTCTTGGTCAGTTCGTCACAGCTTTCAATTTTAGACTTATCCTAAAATTACAGAGAGAAACAAAGCAATGGGGAGGAGCAAGAAGACGATCCTCTGTAAAGGCAATCATCCAGACGCACCCAATTTCGAGATGCCCACAGAAGAAAACAACCCACACTCTCTTAAAATAGAAATAACAATAAAACCCTAAAGGGCATTAATAGAAACCCAGAACCTATGAAGAAGAAATGAATAAAACCCACTTCGTTCCGGTTCATCTTGATAGTAAGCAAAGAAGGAAACCACAAAACAAGGAAAGAAAGAGCATAGAAAGAAAAGAAGGAAAACCCACCAAAGTAGAGGGCGGAATCGACGTCCTGGGCCCCTTTTGAGAGGCATTCTTCTGGTTGGTAATGTCGCCGAGAGGCGCCCTCTTTCTTGCCAAGTGAGGCGCAACCGCCACGGCTGCCTTACCGGCAACATTCTCCGACGAGGACGAGGAGACGTGTTGTTTGGCGAGGGAGGAGGTAGTTGAAGAGGAGAAGGACGAGCGCCGTGTCTGAGTCGACGACATCTTCTTTATGTTTTCCCCACTGAAAAGAATCCGCCTTTCCCTCTCTTAATGTGTTATTGTAAGTCTCTCTTCCACGGTTCACTTGTGAGAGAGAGAGCCTCAAAGAAAGCACGCAAAAAAGAAAGAGATACTAATAACAAGTAACAGTAATGGAGTCTTGAATTTTGAAAGGAAAAGCGGACAAGGAAAGGAAGATTTTTCTGTTTCTGTTTCTGTTGTTATGTTTGGGGTTCTCTCTCTGGCCCCCCTCTCTCTCCCTGTGTGTGTTTTGCTTTTGCAGAGAAGGTAGAGGGGATTGTGTGTGGGTATTTATGATTTGTTTAATGCTTTTGAGGCGGGGAAAGGGGCTGATTTGAATTCCGAATCGATCCTCACCGTTGGATCAGAGCTCGGTATTCGTTAGGAGCGTAGACCTGTGGGGCCCGTTTCATTCTCCGCTGTTCTCAGTTTGGGCCTCTCCACTATGACTGGCAAATGAGTGTTCGCCACGTGGACGGGGAGAAGGGATCCCGCTCGGGTTTGGCTGTCGTTGGGAGATCCTGAGTGGATGGTTATTTTAGCTGTAGGTCACAGGCCGTGCACTTTTGCTGGCCAAAGGTTTTGAATTCGAAATTTAAACGGTCACTGGATCTGTCTTTAGTAGGTGAAAATACAGTGTGGTATAGAGGTATCCACACAGACAAATTTGTGAATAATTGAGCTTTTGTTCAGTCATACTTGGATTTGCACAAAAAGAAATCAACACTCACTGGACACAAAGTCCACTTTTTGTGTGTTACATGGATGTGATTTTTTTTTTTGTCGAGCTATACAAATGTTAGTTGTGACAAACAAATTGCACACATAATACTCCACTCTAAGTTCATCGTTTTGCACATTCTCAAACGCAACCATACCAAATTTTTATGGAAGTCCTGGATTACAAATCAATTTTGGAAAGAATAACAAACTATTTGAAAATAGTTGTGAAAATTGATCGATAGAAAAAGGTCATTTATGGAAAAATACTTAAGTTTTCCTTTTCCTCTCAAAATTAGAAAAAGGTATGTAAAATAGAGTTTTTTTTGGTTGCAAATGAAAAATAGAGTTTTTTATTCAAAACATATATTTTCCTAATCGGAGAAACGAAACTCGAACTTATAACTAAGTAGTATAAAATAATAAAAAGACATTTTCAAATTTCTTTTTACAAAATGAATGCTTGTTTTTCAATTGAAAACACAACCTTAACCTTAATGAACTTTTTACGGGAGAGATATATTAGCAATAATTGTTCAATAAGTTTGTATTAAATAACTAATCTATACAATATCTCTTCAATCCTAATCTAAATTTTTATGGACATCTCCTCCCACTGTTATTTTTGTATTTTTTATATTATTTCTCTCTCCATCAAACTTATGTTAGTTTGGAGAGGGAGATTGTTGGATTGGATCCAAAGCTCACATGGAGCTCAAACCCAATAATTAACACTTGTGGGCTAAAGTGAAAGAAAGAAAAATTATTGGACTAGTTTAAAAGAAATCCGACATTCTTCTTTTTTTTTTTTTGGGTTTCCCATTGGTATCCCGGGCCAGGCCACCTTTAAGGACATCAAAGGCACCAGACTAAATCCAGCTCGACTCGGGTGGCGCACCTAGGTAATGGTGGGTGAGTCTCCCAAATGAGATTTTCTGCGTACACGAGGACTCGAACCCGAGACCTCGCTTAAGCGGAACAAGTCGCTTACCACTTAAACCAACCTCAATTGGTTAAAATGCAACATTCTTCTCATTAGTCACACAAGTGAGTTTGTAGGTAAAGGAGAAACAAAACGCCATTGGTGGCATTGATGGGCAGCAACAATAATTGAGAAATTGGAAGGGGTTTTGGCCGGGGAAGAAGAGGAACAAGGGGAGTGTTCCTCATCTTTGTAAACCTACATAGGATGGTAAACGGAGCCCGATTTGGATAAAATTTAAGTATGTTGTTCTCCTCTTTAAGCTCTACAAGGTGAACTGAGAGGATCGTCGTAAAGCTCCATTACCATTTGTTATTTTAAAAATACTTCAAAAAAAAATAATTAAAATAAAAGTTAGCAATAATGAGCCTAAATTCTTTTTTTACTATTTTTATGACTCTAGGCTACATACATGGATTAAAATAAAAAAAGAATAATGAGCAAGTACTAAATAATTAAATAAACAAAAATATAATTCTGAATCAAACAAACAAATATTAAATAATTATTAGGCATCATATTAATTCATAAAAAAAATTAAAATCACCTCTCTAAATTACTTACAAATTTTTGTTATTTGTATTGTTATTGTTGCATAAATTGTAAAAAAGAAGTATTTTAGCCTCATCATTGCAAATTTTATTTTAATTTTTAATTTTTGAAATATTTTATAGTCTAGTATATGCTCTTTTTTTAATAAATTAATGAAAACTTAATTTTAAAAACTTAGAAAATTGGTATGGCCCTTTTGTGGGTATATACTAATATAGTCTGTGTATTTTTTGCTGCCAAGACCCAAAAAGAGACAGACCATATTAGTATAAATTTCTAAAGAGGTAAAAAAAAATATATATATAGATCCATACATATATAACAATACAGACCTCATATATGTCATTAAGTCATTTTTAGTTGTAAGTAAGCATAAACAAGTTCTGATAAATATGCAATACTTATTCATTACTAATTGGCAGTAGAATAACCATGTGTGAGAAAAATACAAGATTATAGATTAATTATAGCATGATATCAATTTTGTTTTGAAAAAAGAAAATTGATTCTTATTAGTTTTTGTTCTTTCTATATTTCCAAAGGAATTTATTGACAAGTCGAGTTAAGGATCCAAGCTAAAAGATTTCGGGTTATCAACCATCCATAGTCTTAGATAAACCTTAGACGAATTACTTTCTCTAAAGACTCCAAAAGAAACACTCATGATAAGATAACAAATCTTACTCATTTTTCCTATAAATAGGGCCGTCTTACACAAGATACATATACTTCTAACTTCACTAATTTTGGGTGTCTTCTTGGGAAACACAACTATAGTGTTAAGGCCATGGTAAGATCTAAGGTAGCCTCGAAAAAAAATTGTCCATGAAAACTGTGGGAATAACTCCAACAGAATCCACTTAGAAATGAGTCCCGCAAACAAACTTTAAAGATAATCAATTGTTGATTTAAGGAAGAAGAAGAAGAAGAAATTATTTTGAACTTTCATAGATACAACATGAACTTTCATAGATACAACATACTATACAATTTAATTTTAAGACTGTAGCAATAAAATATTACACAATCATACATACAATTAGGCATATATGCACCAGAATCATCAGTTCATTAAGATTGGCTAAATCAGAGATAGTAAATATGAGAGAAAAGTTAATTAACAACTACTACAAGATATCTTTTTGTCAAAATACTTCTAGTGACTACTCAATTGATGACTAATTATTACATACTAGGCTCAACAATGTGAAACACTAAAAGAAAAAGAAAAAGCATTAGGGTGAAATCATAAGCTCGTAATTTAAGTGAAACAATCACCAGAAAAGATAAGAGTGCAAGACTACAAATGGAAGATAGAAAAAGCATAGGACCACAACAACAAACGTTAATCTTCATTATCATACTCAAAGTTTCCGCATTATGGACTCTTTTTTTCTCCTCTTACACTTCCATCCTCTTGTATGACCAAAATTTCTCTATTTCTTTATTCTTCTTCTCATATAGAATGTAAGTGCTCTCATCTATTGATTTTTGACATTTTGAGTGCCTAGAAGAGCTCCTCCTTTGGTGAATCTATATTTGGTAACGTAAAATTGTCATGCATAGTACGAAGATCTTCAATGTTATTTCTTCGATCTACCAATGGTATCAGCCACCTTATTACATGAATGAGGAACATAGTTAAAAGTTATCATACTCAAAGTTTCCGCATTATGGACTCTTTTTTTCTCCTCTTACACTTCCATCCTCTTGTATGACCAAATTTCTCTACTTCTTTATTCTTCTTGTCATATAGAATGTAAGTGCTCTCATCTATTGATTTTTGACATTTTGAGTGCCTAGAAGAGCTCCTCCTTTGGTGAATCAATATTTGGTAACGTAAAATTGTCATGCATAGTACGAAGATCTTCAATGTTATTTCTTCGATCTACCAATGGCATCAGCCACCTTATTACATGAATGAGGAACATAGTTAAAAGTTAAAACAAAAAAAGAAAAAGATAAAGATAGGTGATAAATATCCCGAAGGATATAACTGAATTGAGAGGAATTCGGTTGGAGATTCTTGAGGGCTTAAATGACAATGAGACTGTCAGACTCTACCACTAACTCGAACACCTGAAAAGAAAGAGCCAATTATAAACCAAGGCGAATGCTGCGAGCTTCACCATCGCGGACTGTATACTGTGATTGCAGAAACCGTGCTTGGGTAGCAATAACAGAGCCATACTAATCCCGCAACACCACACCGAAACCCGTACCACCAGTAGTAGTAATAGGAGACATGTCTGCATTGAGTTTAACGAAGCCAGTGCAAGCTGCGGGGAATATTTGAGGGTCGAACTACCATTGTGAGATGCGCATGTAGGAATGGGAGAGTAGCTCCAAAGCATTATGGACTAGGATCATTATCGGAGCATAGCGGATCTTAAAAATAAGCTAGTTCCGGTCCTTCCACTTCTATCACATTAGCATGAGAGTATGTTCCATACCAGACCATCCGTAATTTAGAGCAATATGATAGAGCCAATCTCCACACATTTGCAGTAGATAAGCTTTGAAGGAAGGATGGGTAAGGTGGTAATGGCAGGTAAGGTTGTAATGGCACAGAATCCATCAGTAAGGAAGGAGGGGTCTTCTTTCCTGGAAAAGAAGGCGAAGGTGGTCTCTGAGTTCACTGCAAAGAGGGATAAACCCGCTCCAAAGAGTAATGCCAAGGCGGCGACCGTAAGGGTCAGAAGGCAAGGAATCCTAGTAGGGATTCGTCAGTCGCTCAGGTTGATGAGATGGACTGGTCTGTGTTGTTGAGGAGGGGGTTGGAGATGAGGAGATTGGCTACACAGTATGGTTTGACTGTAGGTAAGCAGACCGGTATGGGTTCTAATCAGGTGGCTCTTTCGGTCTCTCCGGGTTTGCAGCAGGTTGTTTCTATTGAACATTGTAGTGGGCCTCTCCAGGTTGCTTTTGACACGACCGTCGCAGGCCATAAGGACAAGGAACGGGGAGGGGGTTCTTTTATTCGCCCCAATGAGCACCTAGTTGCTACCCAACTTGATGCTCCTCCTATACGGGATGCTCAGGTACACAAGTAATCAGCCACAAGTGACAAGATCACTTCTAAGTTGGATGAGGATGTTGATATGTCTGGGGAGCAAGACTCCTCGGCCATGGAGGTCTAATTCATCCAGTTTGTTTTGTTTTCTTATTCTGATTATTTATGGATAGTTATCCAATTATGGTTTAGAATTGTCAGGGAGCTAACAGTGATGAGTTTCACAGAGTAATTTGGGATATGATTTCACAATTTAATCCTCAAATTCTTGTGTTGGTTGGAACATGGATCAGTGGCTTGGAGGCAGAGCGCTCGATCCGTAAGCTTCGTTTTGATTGGAGTGTTCACTGTGATGCTGTGTGCTTCTCGGGAAGGATATGGGTTCTCTAGAAGGGTGCCCGAAACATGATTTGTCCTCTTGAATTTCATCACTAATTTATTCATATGCAAGTTTGTATTGATGGTGTGTCTCCTTGGTATTTCACTGCTGTTATGGCAGTCCTACGGCAGCTTCTCGTACAATTTTATGGCAGGCGTTATGTAAAATTTCAGAGGGTGTCTCTGGGGCATGGATGGCTGCTGGGGATTTTAATGCTTATCTCAATGGAGCAGAGAAATCCAGGGGTGATGGTCCGAATTTAACTAGCTGTAGACAGTTTGTGACTTGTTTAAATTCTTGTGGCTTGATTGATCTGGATTTTGAGGGTTCTTGCTTTATGTGGGAACGACGGGGGTGAGAGAGCACCTTGACCGTGCTGTGGCTAATGCCGAGTGGAATACTCAATTTGAGGAGGCCTCGGTAGTTCATGGGCCACATGCCAAATCTGATCATGTGCCCATGTTCATACACTTGTTTAATCGTCGTACTCCTCAACGGCGTAATTTTGTGTTTCGATTTCAAGCTGCATGGCTACTCCATGAGGACTTCAATTCTGTTGTTCAAGCCAATTGGAATGGAAATGTCCCTATTACTCAATCTATTGACCAGCTGAGAACTCGGTTGAGGATTGGAATCGGACTGTGTTCGGCAATATTTTTTGGCATAAAAAATGGCTTATTGCTCGTCTTATGGGCATTGAAAAAGCTAGGGATCAGCGGGATTGTCGTGGTCTTAGACGTCTCAAGTGGAAACTTAATAAGGAATATGAGTTGGTATTAGCTCAGGAGGAGGTTCTTTGGTTTCAAAAATCTAGAAAGGACTGGCTAGTTTCGAGAGACCGTAATACTAAGTATTTTCACACGGCCATGATTATCCGTCATCGCTGGAATTATATATCTACCTTGAAGGTGAATGATGACTGGTGTACTGATCAGAATATTCTTAGCAATCATGCTAAGGAATTTTTTCATCAATTATACTCTGAGGAGCCTACTGGTACGGGTTCTGGGGTTCCTACAGGGTGCTTTCCTGTCATTTCTTTGGAGCAACTTCATAGGTTAGAGCACAGTGTTTCGGATGCTGAAGTCTGAGCTGCTATATTCATGATGGGCCCTCTCAAGGCTCTGGGTATAGATGGATTCCATGCTTTGTTTTATCAACGCAATTGGGAGATTGTTGGCCCTTCGGTTTGTAAGTTTGTTAAGGAGGCCTTTGCGGCAGGGAGTTTTGATGCTACTGTTAATCAAACTTTATTGGTGTTATTGCCGAAAGTTGCTATTCCTGAATCTATACGGCAATTCCGTCCAATTAGTTTATGTAATGTGGTGTATAAGTTGATCACGAAGCTCATTGCCAATCGTCTTCGGCCATGCCTTCCTGGTATTGTGGGTCCTCACCAATCTAGCTGTATCCTGGGGCACCACATTACGGATAATATTGTTATTGTTCAAGAGGTTGTGCATTCTATGCGCACCGCAATAGGTGGAAGGGGTTTTATGATATTGAAGATTGAGCTTGAAAAAGCTTATGATAGGCTCTGATGGTCTTTTATACAAGAAACTCTCACCAAAATTGGCCTGCCGATTCCTTTGATTCAGTTGATTATGCTTTGCATCGCTTCTGCCTCAATGCAGGTCCAATGGAATGGTACAACATCAAGCCCTTTCCAGCCATCTGTCGGATACCTGCTTTCACCGTATCTTTTTGTATTATGCATGGAGCGTTTAGCTCATTTGATTAATGCGAAGGTGTTGTCTGGGGCGTGGATTCCATTTTCTTGTGGCACTCATGGACCAACTCTCTCACATTTATTTTTTACCGATGACCTTATGTTGTTTGCAGAGGCTAGTCTTGATCAGGTTGCTGTGATTAGCACTGTTTTACAGGCTTTTAGTCAAGCTTCAGGCTAAAAAATCAGTGTTGAGAAATCCATTGTCTCTTTTTCTAAGAATGTGGATCCTGCTAGATGTCTTGAAATTAGCTTTGCTCTTGGTTTCCAATTGACGAAAAACTTGGGCAAGTATCTTGGGGTGCCTCTGATTACTGGGAGAGCTGGGTGTGCCCAGTTTAAGTTTCTAGAGGAGGCTTTGGATTCTTAGCTTAGTGGGTGGAAAGCAAATACATTGTCGTTTGCTGGTCGCTTAACACTTGTACAGTCAGTTCTCCAAGCGATGCCAACGTATGCCATGCAAACTATGCCGGTACCTAATATGGTGTGTAGCAGGCTGGATGCTAAGGCCCTCAATTTTCTGTGGGGATCTACATCGTCACAACGTAAAATACCTTTGGTTGGATGGAATGAGGTTTTTCAACCTAAACATGCTGGAGGGTTGGGTCTGCGGCAGATGAGGGATTACAATCAAGCGTTACTCATGAAGCTTGCATGGGGGCTAATTGTATACCCAGATGCTCTATGGGTGCGAGTCCTTCGATGCAAATATATGGCTAGTGATGGAATATTCCCGGTTGTCCAAAAGAAGCACCGCATGTCACATATTTGGAGAGGCATATATGATGTCTGGCATCTTGTGGAAAAGAGTGTTTTGTGGGCTCTTGGGGATGGCACTTCAGTACTATTTTGGACTGATAGCTGGTTGTTAAGTGAGGGTCCTTTGATTGCATATGCCATTGAGGAGGTACCAGTAGCTTGGCGGGGTTACCAGTGTCAGCTTTCCTTACAGACTCGGGTGATTGGAATTGGTCCTTAATTGATCCTTGGTTACCGCAATGGGTAAAGTTGAAGCTAGCTGGGGTCTTGCCCCCTTCCTCTCTAGGTGGGTCGGACTCAGTTATTTGGGGTCTTATTGCCAATGGGTTATGTTTTGTGAAGAGTGCTTTCGATGTTGTACGTCCAGTGGTTTCATCTCATGATGGGATATGGGCACGTATTTGGCAAATGAAAGTACCATACCGTATTTGTACTTTCCTGTGGCAGTTGGTGAAAGGACGAATTATGACGAATGCTGAGCGATTTCGACGCCATCTTACCAATGAGGCATTTTGTCCTCATTGTGGTGCCTATGAGGAGTCGATATTACATGCCTTACGGGATTGTACGCAGGTGGAGAGCTTGTGGCGTTCTTTAGTGCCGCAAGTTTGTTGGCCTTCTTTCTTCTAGGCGGATTTACACTCTTGGCTTCGTCACAGCCTTTCCCGAAGGGATGACATGGGGTTGGGTGTACCTTGGGTGACTTGTTTTGCCACTGTCGTCTGGTGGTTGTGGAAATGGCGGAATGGGCTTGTTTTCGGAGCAGTGGATCAGCTACAGGGTCAGGGAGCAGTGTTTATATTGGAGCAGGCTCGCCTAGCTACTACTTCTTTTGCTCAGCAGTCGGGTAGTCATGTTCTTGGCAGGCAGTATGTAGAGCGTTACATTTGTTGGTGTCCATCGCCTACGGGGTGGTGGAAGCTTAATGTCGATGGAGCGAGACGCTCATCTGTCAATCGAGCAACGTGTGGTGGTCTGATGCATGATATGTGTGGTTAGTGGATTGTGGGTTTCACCCGTTTTATTGGCGACGCTCCTGTATTACATGCTGAACTATAGGGGCTGTTAGATGGGCTGTCTATTGCTTGGGAGCTTGGGTGTCGCCAGTTACTTGTGGAAGCTGACTCTCAGGTGATGGTGGAGCTGGTGCTGCATGACCAGAGAGCGATGCAGCATAGCCATGGGCGTCTTGTTCAGGCCATTCACGAGCTGTTGCAGCGAGACTGCGCGATAAAACTGTCACACATTTACCGTGAAGCAAATGGCACGGCTGATTTTTTAGCAAACTTGGATTTTCAATGTTCTCTTGGTTACATTTTCTGGATCACCCACCTGTGGGCTGCTTAGACTTGTTAAAGCTTGATATGTTTGGAGTGGCATAGCCACGCTGTTGTCCTACTTAATGAATTAATATCATACGCTATACGCCTCCTTTTTCGAAAAAAAAAAACTAACATTATATGCAAGTGGCCATTAATGGCTCTTGATTCAATTCTTCATTACTAATATATAATAAAATGTAGGACTAAAAATAATAAATTAGATGAAATTATACAAAGTATTTGACTGATGCATACAAATCCCTAAATCTACAAGTTAAAATGATCAAATGCGCATCAAAATAAAAGTAATATGAACACTTATCAAGGAAATAGTGAGAATAGGGTAAAAAATAAGAATTAATGTGAATTTAAAGCAAAGATATAACTATTTTTTGATGTCATCTCATCACAAAAGGAGATGCAAACTGTAAATAAAAAATGTTCATATAAAAACTTTGAAAGAATATATTTTTATATTGTAACTGTTTTATTCTAAAAAATTGACGGAATACAATTCTGCCAACTATATGCCTTTAAATTGAGGGAATTAATATTATTTTATCTTAAGAATTAAAACAAATAAGAACTACAGATTAGGGAAAAAATGGAGAGACATAGGAAGGAAAAAATTAAAATGCATTTTGGAAAGAAAACAAGTGAATACGAAAATAAATAGTAAAAAGTAAATACGAAAAAACTACTAATGTAGTATTAACATTGGAAATATTGCCAACATCACTTGTGGTGTAGTGGCATCTCTGTTGATCTTTATCCAAGAGGTCATGAGTTTAATCCCAATGGTGAGATGGGAATGTGATAGTTGTTAGGATTCCGATGTAAAAAAACATTGGAAATATTGTTTTTGTCTATATTAATGAGTTTGAATGAATATTATAAAAATAATAAAAAAAAGTCAGTCTCTTTCGTGCTGTGTGGAACTGTGTATAATAAAAGCGCAAAAAAACTATCGTGTTCCTGAACAGGAAGCGGGAAAATCAAACTCGTTCGTGCCCTAATATTAATAGCTAAAATAAAATAAAAGAAAAAGAATCCACACAAAATCGGTAGGCAGTAGACAGACAGACAGAGGCACAGAGCTGCCAATGGCACCAGTTTTGCAGAGCTCGCAACCATGGGTCGAGAAATAGTATAGCAAATCCACTCACTCACTCACACTCTCTTTGTTCTTCTTCTCTACTCTTATTTCTTTAATTAAATTAATGTTCTTTTTTTGTTTCTAGTTTTCTCCTTTTCGTTTTGTTTCAAAATCCTAAAGGAGCGGTTTCTGTTTGTTGTGATCTGGTTAGTCGACCAAGGCAAGTGAAAGATGTGGCTCACCAAGACGAGGTGGTTCGGGTCCTCACAAACACTCTGGAGACCGCTAGCGTGAGCCCCGCCGGATTTTTCCCTCCTTATTTCCTCCTCATTCTTTTCCTTCCGTCGAAACCTAATTTTTGTTTTTCTTTGCGTGATTGTTAATTTTCTTCATTTCTTTGTTTTGTAGTGCCCGCACATGCTATTTTATGGACCTCCCGGTACCGGAAAAACCACCACCGCCCTGGCTATTGCTCACCAGCTCTTCGGGTACTCACAATTTGTTTATTATAACTTCTAATTCGCTTGCTTCCTTTCCTCTCTTCTTGCATTTTATTATGTATTTGCTTGGATTTACCTGGTGTTGTTTTTACTTTTTACTACGCCTGGTTCTGTGGCTTTTGTTTCTCCTTGAAGGAAGTTGTGGTTGATTGTATAATAAAGCATATGCCCATTGCTTTTGGTTACATTTTGAAATTCAACAAAGTCTTTTGCCACTAAATCTAAGTTGTTCTTTACCACCCGGCCCTATATATGTTGCATAGTCATTTCACAACAAAAGGAAACAATTGTTCTCGCTGGCCCTCAATACTGTGATAAATCTCACTGACATGTTTCTTTCCGCCTTTGTGTTCTTGCTTTCACTCTCTTTGGTTTTTGTGATATCCTCGCACGTGTAGGTTAAGTTCTTTAACATGAGTTCATTTCTTTGCTGGTGTTGTTGAAAACCACAATTCTGGAGTGAAAGTTAGCCTCTTTGCACTGTAAGAAGCCATTTTAGTGATTACTTATGGTGGCATGTAGATGGGATAAGTATGCCATTCAACCTCTTTGCGTTGTAGTTTATCCAAAGTCTTCTAGTTTTAATAAGGCTTTGCTCCAAAATTTGTTATGGGCAAAAAGAAATAGAAAGTGTCAAGCCAAACCAAATGAGTTGGTTGGATTAGATATTTTTGATGCTGGAATTGCATGTTTTAGTCTAATTTAAAAGTTGTGAGGAACTTACAGGTTTACTCTGTGCATAGTTCTCTTCTTTCGCTCGTTCTTTTCTCAACCTTGTTTTCTACTGTCCGGTCTTTTTCTTTCTTTCAAAACAAATTTCAGCCTTTGTTAGGGATTTTAAACTGAAACCGAAGTTAGATTTTTCAAAGGCATAATTTTACCCCTAGTTTCTTCTGAATGTTCTGTCATCTCAAATATAGGTTTTGCAGCTGCCACAGCATTTCTGCAAAATAGAAATTTGGTTGCATTTTCTAAAATTTCTTGAGCATGCTCTCACTTCTGTTTTCCTGAATTAATCCCAATTTCTTTTCAGACCAGAACTCTACAAATCTAGGGTTCTGGAGCTAAATGCAAGTGATGACCGTGGCATCAACGTTGTTCGGACTAAGATTAAGGATTTTGCTGCTGTTGCTGTAGGCTCTGCTCAGCGTCAAGTGTAAATGTTTCTTTCTTGCTATAATTTCTGTCTCCAACGTCTAGTTGCTCTTTGTTCTTTAATGTTGCCTTGTCTTTTCTCCAATATTTCAGGGGTTACCCTTGTCCACCGTATAAAATCATTATCCTTGACGAGGCAGATTCAATGACTGAAGATGCTCAGGCATGTTTGTCTTTGTTAATTAGAATGGATAACTTTATGGTATGATATAGAGGTGTATTGATGTCATAGAGCTTATGTTCAACATGACAGAATGCCCTGAGACGTACAATGGAAACTCACTCCAAAGTTACTAGATTCTTTTTCATATGCAACTATATCAGCAGGTAAACAAAATTTCTGTGTGGCTTAGTTGTCATGCGCTACAAGTTGTGTTTGAATTTTTCTTTCTCTTGTTGCTTTTGCATGTTCAGGAAGATTTCTCCTCAAGAAAAATTGAAGTTGTACCTTCTCTGTTTGAAATTCTTAGTTACCTTAGACTTAACTTTTTCCCTCTTTTAACATTTCAAGGTCGATACCATACCATTTGGACATTCATCTTCTAAAATATCATACCGATGTAATATATTTGAAAAGAAAAATTTTTGATACTTGAATTTGGTTGTCCATAAGTTATTTTAATAATTTGGAATAACTTGAGACAAGAAGTAAAACTAGACAATAGTGGCCAGAGTTACAACTGATTTGAAAAGCTAAACAATAGGGTCCAGTTGGATTAACAATTGCTTTAGAACTTACTGTTAAAAATCTTAATCAACGATAATAATAAATATATCCAGGTTAGCTTTGTCAGCTTGGAAAAGTAAAAACAGGACAATACCTTTCAGAATGGGATTATAGAATGAGCTGACTTGGGGTGGAATATAGCACTGCATAACCACCATGATAGAAGGTGAAAGAGAATTGATGTTATAAAACTAGTACAAACAAGATTTTCACTGAATTTGTTTCCACCTTTACTTTAGTTTCCCTGCATGATCTGATGGTGGGTAAAGTTATTGTGGATTGAAGTTGCTACATGATTTGAACTTCATTATGTTATAGTCACTTTACGCAGGATCATAGAGCCTCTTGCATCAAGATGCGCAAAATTCAGGTTCAAGCCTCTCTCAGAAGAAGTCATGTGCAGTCGTGTAATGCACATTTGCAATAAAGAAGGCCTCAATGTTGATGCAGAAGTATGCAGATTTGATACTTCTAAGCTTCTCTTATTCTTAGTTCAATTTCATCATAGGTTTGATTTCAATGTACTTAGTGAAAAAGGAAAACTTATGGCATGCATTACAGGCTCTTTCAACCTTGAGCTCTATCTCTCAAGGTGATCTTCGTCGAGCCATCACATACTTGCAGGTAACGGATGGTTTTTTTCTCTTTTTTGACAGTGCTTTTCTTGTTACTATCATCAAGTATGGTTTTTGTATGCTTTTTGGTCAATAATTTGTGCAAGAACCTTAAGCTTTTGGCTACCAACTATGCAAGTTAAAGCAATTTATAGTGCCATATGAGAAAAATGTGAAAGCCTGAGTTATTTGGAATTTTGGTCCATCTGTGATTGCCCTAGGATAGTACTACAGTTTTCACCAACATGTCCTTTTGTTTTATATAACATACTGAAGAGGAGTTAAATGCAAGAGAGTGCATCAAAAGATTCTCAGGATTGTTCAACCAGGGCTAGGGCATTCGTAATTTGAACAAGTGGGATTCCATTTCCTCCAATTGTCAGTTCATTAATTTTCTTTGCACTTATTTCATAGTGAGTCTAACATAGGTACATGTAAAGTTGGATGGATTTGGTGATAGTACACTTACGATTAAGCTGAACTTTCGAGGGACTAGCTGCTAGCACGTGGGTTTAGGTGGTCAGTTCTAGATTTTTGGTGTACAGATCCGAAAACCAGAAGTTATTCCGTTTCACTTTCCTTTTCTTTGGGGCCCTAAACTTGTGGATTTCATCTTTGCTGGAACTTGCAAAAATGATCTATGTTCATATGCAAAAAGGTCCTTTGAACATGTAGATCTCTGAGATTGGTTTTATTCAGTTTACTTAAAATGCTACCATTAAAAGCTAGTACGTTGGGCAGTGCGTTGCTATGTGATATTTGAACTGGCATCCTGGTCAACTTGAAGAGTTTTTGGTCCGCTTGTTTTAATTCTAGAATCTTTTTTAAATAAAACTGTCTTTTATTATGATCTCATTACTGAAACAAATCTCATTGCTCTTGTCATGCAATACACTCTTGAATTGTGGATTGCGCTCATGGATTCTTTGCTTACGTTGGTACTATGGCAGTTCTGTAATTTTATTTGATCTCTACTGTGAGCAGTAAAATGTTTCCTTATAGGCTTATTCAGCAGAAAAATGTTTCTCTGTGGACTTGTATATATTATGTGTATTTGGTGGGCCAATGATTTGATCTATTATTTAGAGTTTAAACTGTGGTCCAATTAAATATTGCAGGGAGCAGCTCGGTTGTTTGGATCATCAATTTCATCCAAGGACCTAATAAGTGTGTCCGGGGTAAGTTGTATGATAATTCCGACTGGCTTCTTTTTGCTTTTGTGATATGCATTATCTATCGCTAACATATGTTTTGGAAATATGATATGATTTTGAGGTTATGCGTTCTGATTTGCGACTGGATAATAGATTTCTATAATAATTTTTTTTAATCAATAAATGAAATGGTTTAGTTGGTTGCTAAAGAATATATAAACACAAAATCCCTCGACCTAATGATCATACTCAACTAACCTCCAGAAAGAAAGAACTCTTTGTTTTACCTCATGAATTCAATTTCATTTTGAGTTTTAGCTCAGTGCGTTAGAATCACTAGGTTTCTGTTAGAGGGTTAATGTACCATCAGTGGAAAATACAGAAAGAAGCAAAATTAACAGATATTAATTGATATAACAACAAAACAATGCAAATTATAAATGAAGATGTGTATAAAGGCAAAACAAGTGTCCAATCAAAATCCAAGCAAACCCTATTGTTGCCACTGAATCTTCCAGATTGACCACTTTACCACCAGTCATAAAGCTAACATCAAATTAACGGAATATTCTTTCCATAAAATAGAAAATCTCTCACAGCTTAACCTTTGTGGGCTAAATTTTTTAAAAATAAAAGTACGCTGCAAATAAAACGGTTAATAACTCGTTCCAGAATCTACAACAGGCAATCCATTCAAGGACTGGACAACCACAAATGGCCTGAATAGCACCAAAAAGTCATACCTGATGGAGGAAATATATTTCATCCTTAGTGTTGGCACAATCCAACTCAACACACTAAAAGACCACGAGTAGAAGGGTTGTAACATCTTGGTGCATTTTTGGTCCACATTCTTGGCATTGGGTCTTTGTTTAGCCATGATGAGTGCCAGTGCTAAGAATACTAAATGGACATGAAAGTTTTTGTTTGGGTTGGCTAGCTGGTTGGGATCTCTTATGGGAGGGTGGTTCGGCCGGTAGCAGATGGTGCTGTAAATTGACGGGATGGTGGTGTTGCAGTTCATATCAACTGAGATCCCCTTGGCTGCAACCCTTATTCTTCTTTGAAATTGGATAGCATCTCTTGCTTATAGTCTTGTGTGTATTGAGTTGGTTGGTGAAGGACTAAGGATGAAAATAAACATTAGACTTGAATTTTGTGGTGGTAACCTGAATTGCAAGAAAGGGAAACACAATGGTCATGGGTAAGTGAAAAGAATTAATCTGAGGGTTTGAAAACAAGAAAGATTTGTGGTTTTGATACGCCATTGAATGATTCGCATAAGTTATCTTAGTTTCTTATATTATTTATTAGTGATCCATTAACATCTTAATATAAACCTTAGGATTTTAATGGACTGGACTATGACCAAACACCAACCTTTTTTGGTTTGTTAAGGGGGTGAATCAAGGATCTTTTTCCTTGGGGCTTATTTGAGCTTCACCCTAGTCCGGGGGGGTTCTAAGTATTTAATCCCCCAATCATAAGAATAAACTTTCTAAGGGCTTAATGACTTCATTTCATGCGAAATAACAAATAGGTCGTCAGGAGATGGTGATGAATTTATACTCATTGTTGTCTGACCATGGGTTTGATTGGTTTGGTAAATGCATGTCTAAACAATTTGCATGTGATTTAATATGATGCGAAGCAGTGTTTTGCCCAGTAATTCTTCTAATAACTGTTGACTTAATATTTTTGGCTGGTTAGGTTATTCCACAGGAGGTTACGGGGGCACTTTATGCAGCATGCAAAAGTGGCGACTTTGATTTGGCAAACAAGGAGGTGACTAATGTAATTGCTGAAGGATATCCTGTCTCTCAGATGCTTTCTCAGGTATCCCATTTGCCCTATGTGTTCTCCTTTGTTATTCTTGTAGATGCTTGATAATATGCTACTGATTCAACAATTTCTTCTAGTTGTTTGATATGGTGCTCGAAGCAGACGATATATCAGATGAACAAAAGGCTCGAATATGCAAAAGTTTGGCCACAGCTGACAAGGTCATTGTCTTTGGACTTCACTGTTGAGATTTGATATAAATTTTATATTTTTGGGAACAATAGAGCCGAATATATACATGTTTCTTATATAAACTCTTATTAGTCAGTGGGATTTTAATTCATATCCCATGATTAGTGGGACAATGTAATTAAGAAACAATTTCGTAAAAAAACAAAATACGAAACTAAATATTTGTAGTTGACCACACATCTCCCCAAGCTGGTGAATAATTATTCTCCATTCCCAGTTTGGACATAATAGTCTGATGTGTAGATAGTCAGAATATCAACAAGTTGATCATGTGTAGATATATAAGGTGTGCAAATCTGTCTACTCAAAACTTTTTCTTTGAAAAACTGTCTGTCAACTTCAATGTGTTTTCTACTGTCATGTACTGGGTTGTGAGCTATGCTGATGTGTAGATTTATTGTCACAATTCAGTCTCATTGGACCGTCTCACATTATCTTCAAATCTTCAACCGAAGTAACTCACAAACACCTCAAGCCACTCCCTATGAATTCTTCCTCCGCACTAGATCAAGCTATCACATTTTGTTTTGTTCCTTTAAGATAATGTAATACTCCAAAGCTGCTTGTAATTGAACCTCCTTTGGGCTACGCAATGATCTGACTAATCACACTCACAACATACTCTATATCTAGTCGTGTGTGAGACAAATAAATGAGTTTTTCTAGAAGGTGTTGATATATTTCTCTGACTATTGGGACATCCTCTACTTCAAGTTTAAGATTAGGATCTGCGGGAGTAATTGCAGTTACACATTTAGTTTTGATAGTTTCTTTGAGAAGATTTGTTAAATATGTTTGTTGAGAGATAAAAATTGCCTATTCAGAATGAGCTACCCAAATTCCTAGAAAGTATTTCTATCTTCCTAATATTTTAATTTCAAATTCCTTAGCCAAAATGTTGTCTCAAGGCTTCTTTCTCCATACCATCATTTCCTGTCGCTATTATATCATCAACAGTGATTTTCCCTTAAGAGGAATGTTTAACAAACAGTATCCTCTTGGTTCTGTTTGTATCCTAAAGTCATCATAACTCTAGCAAATTTCCCAAACCATGCTCATGATGATTGCTTAAGGCCATACAATGCCTTTTCTAATTTACATACACTTTCAGCACCCAGTTCTTCTCATAATTTGGCGGAGTCTGCAGATAAATTTCATTCTTGACATCAAATTGCTGCAAATCTCAATCGTAATTAGCTGCCAATGATGACAAAATTCTAAAAGTGTTTACTTTTGCAATAGGAGCAGAAGTATGCAAATAGTCAATGTCATAAGTTTGGGTATATCCCTTGGCCACTAACTGTGTCTTACACCTTTCAATGGATTTGTTTGCCCTATTTTTCATTGTATACACCCACTTACATCCCACCATTTTTTTTTTTCCTTTTGGTGGTAACTTTTCCAGTTCCCGAGTTTTGTCTTTTCTAATGCCTGCTTCCTCACATTCATTGCTTGATTCCTTTTTTTCTTAAACAAAGTCTTAGAAGGTAGTAGGAATGCTGATGGTGTTTAGGCTTACAAGAAATGTTCTATGGGATGGTGAAATTTTTTTAAAAGAGAAAATGTGCAAGAGGGTATAATAGTTGCTTTGTGCATTCTCTTGTTCCCTATCTTCTCCAGTTGAGTTCTCCACCTTAAGATTAGTAGGAAAATAAGACTCTTGTTCACGAAATGTTACTTCCCTTGAGACATAAAACTTTTTTGATGAGGATGATAGCATTTGTATCCTTTCTGAGCTGGAGAATAGCCTACTGAGATACATTTTATGGCTCGTGGATCTAACTTTCTCCTATTTTGGCTGTGATCATGGACAAATGACAACCCTAAAGATCTTAGATGCAAGATTGTTTGTAGTGTTTAGGTCTGAATAAAAAGTGTAAAGGACCCATAAAGCCCAAAATTCTTGAAGGCAAACAATTAATTAGATGAGTAGCTGTGAGAATTGCTTCCCCCAAAAGTTCTTAGACACATCTTTTTTGAAACAATAAGGCTCCGTTTATTGCTACTCCGCTTTGTTGTGGAGTGTAGACACAAGATGACTCATGTACTATTTCTTTTTGAAAGTAAGAGTTTGATTGAATAATCTTTTGTATTGTTTGACCTAAACCTTTTGATATTGACTCCAAACTGATTTTTGATCATACGAGAAAAAGTTTGGGACGACGCACACTTGTATTAGCTAGTAATTTGATACGTTCCTAAACAGAGAAGGAAAAATAATCTGAATAATCCTAAACAATGGATGTCAAAGGCGATAAAAAAGCTTTTGAATTTTGTCTTTGTTCATTATTACATCTTTGGATTGTGCCTTTTTGCCGCCTTACTATAATCTTCCTTGTTTCCTATTGCCTTGATGAGCCTATTCACTGAAGTTCTTTGTTCTATTTCACTCTTATGGCCGTGTATGTTTTAAGGATCATGTCAGAGGAAGTAGTGGACTCACTTTTTATTTGTTTTGTGCTGAATTTTCAGTGTCTTGTTGATGGTGCTGATGAGTACTTGCAGATGCTGGATGTGGCTAGCAACACCACGCGAGCTCTTTGCAATATGCCACTAGAGTTCTCTTATGAGAGTTAGGTAGAAAAATCAAGCTTAAACTGAGATGCACGCATAGTAAGATAATGTGTCATTTTACTTCAAAAAATTATCCTGTAACGAAACTCTTCTGCGTGTTAAGGTGAGATTCTACAACATTTTGCATGCAGATGTGCCCTTTGCTTTTGGAATTGATCCTCTGCCTAAACAGTTACCTGGTCTGGTTTGATTACTTAGCACCATTTCTTATCTGTGCATTGTAATGGATCCTTCATACGCACGGTGAAATTGCAGCTGATTGCTAAAATTGCCACAACTTGTCGATGGGATAGAGGCAAGGTACTTTTTACCTTGTACTGACACGCCAATGCTCATTAAGCTGATGATATAGGAGAGCGGGGTGCTGGATAAGGCAAGGACAAAAAGTATGTCTTTAACAGAAAAAAAAGAGTGGAGAAAAAATGAACTTGTAGTCAATTTACTTTGCCCCCGTAAATGTGGGTCTGGAATGATTTCTTTGTTCAAATGTTTAACGTTTCTTTACTATCCAACATTATGATGGCAAACACTTCTTGTCAGCTTGTCAGAAAAGATGGATCATATCATATGATGCGCTATCATGGTGTAGTGCTTAAACATTTCAAAACTGTCAAATGGAGCAGCTCAAGACTTGGTTGTTTTGATATTTCATGTTTTTGGGTCGAAGTTATTGTAGTTGTTACTAATTTATAGTCACCCCACCAAAGCTATCAGTTCGGTTTATCCATTCCATGGTGGCACGGTGAGGCCCTGCGAGGCTGCTACTATGGGGTTCACAGGGCCGTTACGTGATGTGACTACTATTTATTTTCTTTCTTCAATCTTTCCACGTGGATTGTGGAAGAATGTCTATGATGCCACGATACCTCACTCTCGCCATGAAGGCCAAAATGACAAAATGGTATGGATATTTCTTTATATTGAATTTTTCCGCAAAGTTAATAACACGGGGTCCGTATATACATGCGAGTGCATTGCATGTGCATGTCGTTGTCTGCCTCTCGATAAGTTCTCTTGACAGTTGACATCCTCCTTCTTTTTTATTATTATTTAACTAATTTTCCTTCAATTTCGATATTGAGTCTCTTGCCACGCACCACAAGCAGCCCGAGACAATTTGAATTTAGTAGTAGTAGTATTGATGATTAGAATAATAATTGAGAGTGAGAAATGTGTCTGCCTCCTCAAGTTAGTCAAATATGTGGGTGGACCCATCAAGCTCTAGGTTGGTCCACCAGCCCCAGTTAATGCCTTTAATCCCGCTAAAAACCTCTTAAGCACAGACACCATAGACACTCTATATATAGTAGGATGTTATTGTTATGTTATATATATGTGGATGGATACAGCAGCACCATCTTACAAAAACAAAAGATAAACAAAACTATAGGGTGTTGGGAGTTGGTCTGAGGCAGGGATAGGGCAGGGCAGCAGTTGTAAATTAAAGAAGAAGGATGGGAATGGAATTAGAAGGGAGAGATGATTCGTTCAAGAAGCCAGGAGCAGTTCCATTCAAGTGGGAGATCCGACCCGGAGTGCCCAAGATCCAACAACACCAAAAGAAACCCCTACCACCACTATCGCCACCAATACTGCCATCACCATCACCCCCTTTCAACAATACTCATCGCCGTCTTCCATCACCAACTCCTCCACGCCAAAAGCTTAAACCCCCACCACCTGGCTCCATATTCCTGCCTTCACCGGAGCCCCGCAGCAGCTCTTTCCGGTCCTCCACTCCAGCTAGTGCCCGCTCGGAAAGATGGCGTTTGGAGCAACCCACCCGTGTCCACCCGGATACCGTTTCGGTGGGGTGCTTCCCGTCGCCTTTGCTGGGTAGGAAATCAGGGAGCAGCAGGAGGAGGAGCAGCCAGTACCAATACTACTCAACAAAGCAACCCGATTACACTTCTTCTTCTGAGCTTGAGACACCCTCCCGGTGGTCGGTTTCTAGCCGGAAGTCAGCGCCGTCGTTCCGCGACTCCCCAATGTCGTCATCGTTCTCATCGTACCAGTCATCGCCCCGAGTCGCGAAGGATGCCGACTGGGCGGGGTTTGGGCTGTTTTGAGGAAACGGCACCCCCCATGCATATATACATATATATACTTGAGAGAGACTCCATGTATTAGTAACACTTACTGGTTAATTTCTAGTTTAAACCAGTGGCCACACAAAAGAAATTCCCTAGTAACTTTATGGTACTACTCCGTTTGTTTTGAAGGGTAAGAGAAGGAGTACTATAGGTCCTTTTCAAATGTTGTTTACCAAACTTGGGTTTTGAACCATTGTTGTAATATCATCATCAATACCGCTATCGATATATGTCTCCATGTCAATGATTCAAGTCATGACAGTAGGTTGGGTTACCATCAAAAAATGACAGTAGGTTGGGTGACTTTGCGGATGCATGCGTATTGCTTTACCGTATTGTAAAATGGGTATAATTTACAAACATAACTGTTCAATTACTTCAATTCGAGTTATACTTCACGGCATTACTAATGGGCACTGGCGGCAAAGCCATACATTTTGAGAAGGATTAAGAATGAATTAAATATATAATTGGTCTCCTAAAAATGGTTCCCTACACTATTTACCATTAATTATAACTTCATAGACAAATTTAAACTTGTTAATATAATAATTAACTCATATAAAAATAAAAAAAAATTAACCTTAAAGTATTAGTAATGAGACGGGCTCCATAAATACCTACAATAATGATAGTTAAAATAAAAAATTATTAATATAATAATTTTCTCATATATTGAATTATGAAAATTATAATATATTCATTGAAATGAATACGGTTTATATAATACTTCAAAATTCTTAAATATTGAGTTAACATGAAGTTTGGAAAGTAAAATGTATCTAATATTAAAAATCTTTATTCCTTTTTTAGTTTAATTTCTTATAAATTAGGTGCATATGTCTGTCTTCTTCTTCAATACAAATCAACTTTTTTTTCTATTTTATTCTTCAGCCGTTGCTTTTCGTATTTCTTCTACAACAAATCGTCCTTTTTTCATGTTCCACTCATTTGCTCTGTTTATCCTTACCAAGTAAATGTATTCTTTGTCTTGGCATGCAATCAAATTTTTAATTTCTTGCTTTGTCTACAAAATTAAAGCTTAGATTGCTCAATACCTATAAAAAAATTAGTTATTACTTATCATTCATGATTTACCTCATGCTCTAACATCGCAATATAATCAGTCCCATTATATCCATTATATCCAATTATCATTTTTTGTTTTTATCTTTAGCTTCATATAATTTTTGTTTCTCCTACTCTGCCAAACCGATAGGATTAGTGTTAATTATTCATTCTTTGAATATAAAATGACTATTAGTATTTAATGAAGAAAAATATTATAGCAAAAATCTATTATACATAAATTGAATTTTTTTCTTATTTTTCATTCATCAATATCAATTATCATCTTTGGCTCTAGTTTCTACCCATTAGGTGCTTCACCTTGGTCACAATTCCTATTCGAAGACATTATGAACAATTAGATTATTTAATTAAATATATTTTTTTAAATTAATGAATGGTTACTATACTTACCTATTAGCTTTCCTTTCTCATGCTTCTCGAGATCACTGAACTCGACAAAGTTGTATTTTAGCACATCAGTTGGAAAGAGAGTTGGAGCCTCTTTTGCGATTGTTGAATTTAATAATATTGTTTCAATATTTTGGTTGACTGTTGCATATTTTGGATTTGATATTTTTACCGTTCCGTTCATGATGAAGTAAGTTTTGTCTTTCAGAAACACTTTTCAGAATTTCGCTACCCTTTCCCTAAATATTGTAGCTTGTACTTTTGTTCCCTTTAAATGTGGGTCAAAAATTGATATTAAAATATGAATATTCAGAATATTATTTGTACAATTAAAATATTAAAAAAACAATAAATAATATAGATATGTATTTTTTCTTATTGATAATGTATTTTTACCTCATTATTAATGAAAATAACTTTCTATATTTCACCTTTGTCTTTTCATTGTTGTAGGTATTTATAGAGCGTCCCCTCATGACCAATATTTTGAGGTTGAACTTCTTTTGATTTTTTCTGTAATTTTCCTTGTAATTCATTTATGGGGATGTATTATAGCTTGCCTTTTAAGTTTTTTTTGTTCCCCATCTGGTGTCTAGAGTTTTGCTCTAGCTATTCCAGATTGGACTCGGGTCACACACCTGGATTTGGTGGGTGAGTTTCCCAATGAGGATTTCCTGCATACATAAAAACTTGAACTCGAGACTTCGCATAAGCGAAACCAGGTCGCTTACCACTATTAATTTTGTCATAAAATAAAAATAACATTAAAAATTAAATAAAGAAACAATATTATAATAATACACTTGTATTGAGAAATTTTACGGTGGGGACTCACCAAGTTTGATTAGTTGTAGTCTTGATCTTAAATTCAATTATATTAGGAATAATTAAATCATATAAGTATATATATTGAATGTGCAAATTTATTTCCTAAATAATACACAATAAATAAGGAAATACTATAAATTTTAGGAGATGAATGGGGAACCTATAAGGTAAATTGGAGAAATAAATAAACCCTAAAATGGAAAGAACGAACAATTAAAGGTAATTTGTTAACATAAATATGGATATACAACAAATCAAACTTGGGGAGTCCCCACCATAAAATTTCTCGTATTATCCACATTAATTAATAAGGCAGGTATCTTGTTAATATAATAATTAACTCATGTAAAAATAATAAAAAAAGTTTAACCTCATAGGATTAGTAATGAGGTGAGACTCCACATATACCTATAGGTTAAAAAGTTTTTAATGTCCCTCCAGTTAATCGATTCTGCGCTTGTTGTTCCTCTTCATTTTTTTCACTCACATTGTCCCTCAACTCACGATTTATTGGGTCATATTGTCTTTTTCACCTCCTATAGACGGTCACTTGCGGTGGTATCGACACATATCTGGTGGGGCCCACACACAAAGACTGCCCAACAAGACCTAACGCCCGCTCCGCTACCAAAATGAAACGCCCCGACCCGTATTTACCGTACACAGTAAACACGTGCCGGAACTGTGACAACCCAACCAAAATAAGCCCAAGCATACAGTGTACACAACTGAAACCCGGGCCTAACAGCCCAAAATAGGAAACATCATAAATAACAAAACCGGCCCAATGGCCCATTAATATCAATAAAATGCACAGCAGAAGACTTAACAACTCACTAAAAACTGTATGCGACCTAGATGCAAACTATGGATCCGAGCCCCGTCCAAAGGATAACGCCGCAGCCTCTCTGGAATGCACCAATCCTGTACCAAAAGTAACTCATCCTACGGGATGAAAGCCCGCAGGTGAGGGGTGAGTCCGAAGTGCTCACCGACGAAGGAAAGACAATCAATATGCAACTATAAATTACTCAAGTCAGAAACAGGCAAAAACCAAAAGACTCAAGTAAAAATCCAATTATTTCCAATTTTATCTTTTCCGGGCCTCGTCACGGATAAGCTAGCGGTCAGACCTGGTTATCAACACATTTCGGGTGCCAGACCAAATCAGAGAACCCAGGGATCGACATCCCAAAAATACGAACCCAGGGATAGACATCCCAAAAAAAATCACGGAATAGACATCCCCAGCATAGACATGCTTATAACAAGAACCCAGGTCACGGCCACCACGAAACAGTCTTAAACCATCGAGTCGTACCACTACCTATCACGTGACAATTATATTATCGTCGTCAAAATCAAATCGCAGGGATCGACATCCCTAACCAAAATACCGGGATAGACATCCCTACCCAAAAATCAAGGATCGACATCCTTATCACAATTTATTATTAATCCATTTTATACTTTGAACCAAAAGACACAGAAAATCAGTACGGGGATAAACATCCCAAAAATACCAAATCAACATACTGGGATAAACATCACGACAACAATCACAACATATGCAATCATCAACAGTGCAATAAACATCCTGCACAATAACCGAGTAATATAGGCACATATCGAAGGAAATCCATCCTCACCTTGGCCGATTACTCAACTCCGGAAACAATGACCGGTCCGACGCCGGCTCCTCGGGAAACTGCCCGATATCCAAACCTATACAACACAACAACATATACACATAAATGCACATAATCGGTATGCTATGATGCCAATACTACGAAATATACCCATCCCGATTCATAACCTTTATTATTTCCATTACCGAAAATACTTACCGTACGTATTTCCGAATATAATTTCGGTACCATACTTTAATTAAAACTCTTTCAAAATATTTTCATAACTTAATTATACTTTTCCCAAAATATTAATTACCATAATTTTTCCAGAAAAATAATAACCTATTTATAATTTTCAGAAAATATTTATATAGTATTTAACTTTTTCTCAATATACAATAATATTTTCCAACACAAAATTATAATTACCCTTAATTTACAAAGTACATATATATATAATTTCCACAACCACTTTTCCAGGCAAAATAATATATGTATATAAAATTTCCAGAAATACTTTCAAGGTATATATATATTTTTCAAACTAACCATAATAATAATTTACAAACAAAACTTAATTATCTATCAAAGTATATATACTTATATTTTCCTAAAAATACCAGAATTATATTGTCCATAATTTTCTCAAAACAAATATATAATTTTTTTCCAAAATTATATATCAGATTAGGTATATATATATATATATATATATATGTAAATTGTTTTTTTTTTTATTAAATGGACTGGGCTGAACAGGACCAGGCCCAGGCTCGCACTGTGCAAGCCCAGCCGGCCCACGCCAAGCCCAAGCCCAAAGCTAAACCCAACAGTTCACGACCCGTTTCGTGGAAACGGATCCTTGCCAAAATCCGGGTCTTACCTCCGGGTTCAGCGACGGTGACAACGGCGAAGGCGCGAGGAAGGAAGGCGAACGAGGCAGGGCGTGCGGCGGGTGAAGGCGACTCCCTGGACAGTGGAACGGCGGCGCGAGGCGGCACGGCGGCTGAGCAGAGGCGCGGGGAGCTGAATCCGCGGGTCTGCACCTCGGGTCGTCGGCGCGTCACAGCACGTCAAGCGGCGGAAGGACTCGGGGGCGACGGGGCTGAGGTCGCGTCGGCGTGACGAAGCTCCTGGTGGCGGCGGTGCGGCGAGAAGCGGCCCAGAACCCGTCAGTGTGCACAGTACCAGAGGGGAGGAGGGTGATGATGAACAGTGCCCTTTTTTTTTCTTTTTCTGTATTTTTTGTATTTTCCGTTTTCTTTTCTTTTCTTTTTCTTTCATTTTCTTCTTCTCTTCTTTTTTTTTCTGTTTCTATTTTTTTTCTATTTTTCTTTTTTTTTCTCTCATTTTCTTTTCTTTCTCTATTTTCTGATTGGTCTTTTTTTTTTCTATTTCTTCTCTTTTTTTTCTTTTCTTCTTTTCTCTCTTTTTTTTCCTTTTTTTCTCTCTTTTTCTTTTTTTTTTCTCTCTTTTTCTTTTTCTTCCTCTCCTCTCTTCCTCTCCTTCTGCTTCCTCTGCCTTCTCTTTTATAGAACGTGATTACTGTTAATCATGTGAATTAACAATAATGCAGCTTGTCTGCATTATTGAAGCGAGTCCGGTCCAGACCAGAAAATAACTGATACCCCCTTAGTTATTTTCCGGTGTGATTTTCCGAGAAATTCCGAAACCCGAAAAATACCAACTTAGGCCCGAAAAATCCACAGAAAAATCACGAGTGCGGGAAAACTCTCGGTTTCGAAAAACGACTCCCGATTTACCTTGAATTAATTACCCAAGATTAATTCAATAGTAAATCACGGTAAAAAGACTTTTATAGTCCCGGTAAAAATAAAAAAATTTACCCGGGCTGTTACAGTCTACCCACCTTAAAAAGAATTTCGTCCCCAAAATTTCGTCTTATCCGTGGGTCCTACCACGATAAGCTTCTGGCACACTCTGCCAGGTGTCCAACCTCAACATGAGATACCGCTTATACCCTTAAGCGACATCTCGTCCTCTATAAAAACCAAACCTCATGACTGGCATACTCACACACAATCATGGACTCTCCACTGAGATCAAGAACAACCTCAGACTCCGAAAACAACAGCTACATCGGCGGCACTGCTTTCCCGACAAGCTCCGATGAAGAACCTCCGAAGAAGTGGTTCAAGACGAACATCGTCGGCCTGAAGGAACACATGGTGGTCTCTCGAAGACGCCGGAAGAAGCGTGTTCCCAAAAAAGCTGAGGATCGAAAAGGCAAAGCGACGGCTGAAAGCAGCACACCGCAGCAGACTCTGACGCAGCTGAACGTCTCACTGAAGAAGATCAGCTCGGCGGTGGCGCAGATCGAACTGGCGTGCGCGGAGCTCTTCCCACACATGAAAACCGTCCAAAAGCTTGTAAAAGACTTAGAGAAGTATGTAACTCAATAGAGTGCTTCTTCTCCGTTGTAAAACTATTATGAAATAAATAAAGTAAGTTTCTTTTTAAATCAAAATCTCTTGTGTTACGAAATCTCTTGTTAAACAGAAAAAATAAAACATCTCAAGGCAAAATAAAACTTAACAATAAAAATATAAAATCAAACAAAAAGAAATCAAAAATAAAACTCGTTTAACAAAATCAAAACAAAAAGGAATTAAAACAAAACATGTTTTCATGATCAGGGCCCAAATCGATCCTAAGCATCCTCGATCCCGAGAAACGTGACATACGGAGCTAACAGTGACGATCACGAGAGCGTCCTGTGTCCCTCGAAAGAAACGATACCCACTTGTTCACAATTTCCGCATGAGCCAAAAACGTCTGTCAAGGCTCGTATCTCTCCACGATGTCCGAACAGCTGTAAACTTGTCGCACATGCACTCAACTCGAGGTACGGTCCCATCCGTCTAGCCCCAACGGTCACGAATGCATGTGATAAAAGATGCAGAAAAATATAGAAAGGCCATAAAAAGAAAAGACAAAGTAGCCAGAGCGAAAGAAAACCATGAGATGGAAAAAGGCTGAAAAACTCTGGCATAGCAGCCCGAAAAACGTATAAAGTGACGATGCAATAAATGAGGCAACGACAAAATTTCAAAAAGCAAAATCTTGAAAATCGAAAACGGTAATCACGCTCCCCATAAGAGTATAAAAGAAACGGAGCGGTGAGGTGTGAATTATCAAAAGTATTTAAAAGCAACAAACATTCAGGCAACCAAAAACCACAAAACTCTGAAAAACCAAACACCCACACGTCCTAACACGATGCCTGCTCCATCTTCCGTTTTCTTTGTCGAAGGTGCCAATCTAGGCAGAAGAAACCGACTGGCCTACAGCATGGTCAACGAACGTGCTGAAGAACTACCGAACGAGCTCGGCAGGATGCCGCGACTAGTCTTCGTCGACGAACTCTACTCGTCGCGGCTCTTCGTCACTCCAATGGAAGAGGTGTTCTTCCTAGAGGACCGCGGCACTATGAGGACCTCCTACTACGGCTCGGCAAACTCCATCATGTTCTTCATCTCCGAAAGGCTACAGGAGTTCAACCTGGAGTCCACTTGCCACTTCCTGGAGCAAGGTACCTACTACCAACTCTCTATGATGGCCCAGAGCATGCCCAGAGTCACTCGTCTGCCCGTAACTTGGCCAAAGGCCCGACTACTGGTGTGGAACTATAGAGGAGTCGCAAGGCGTTCCCAAGAGTTCTCGCGTACCCTGAGGGACTTGAAGAACCAATATAAACCCAATATGGTTCTTCTCACGGAGACCCAGTGGCAGCCTCAAGACGATCACGGTCTCATCCCACTCCGGTTCCCTCAAGCAAACCAGTTCGAGCTTCCCGGTCAGGACGGCAGAGGCGGCATGTGGTTCTCGTGGAGCGACAGCATCCAAGTCAACATCAACAACGACCCCACTAGCTTCAGGGTCAATGTCGTTCCAAGGCGTTAAATGTATTTTCTTTTTATAAAATATCAAATATGAATGTAATATTTCCCTTTGTAATGAAATTATTAGTATCAATAATATTTATATTTCTGCTTATTTATGGCATCATTTACCTCATATGTGTATGTTCTGTGACAGCTGGCGTCCCTTGACTGGATCCATAATGCACTAACTAAAATGATATAAAATAATAAACAAATGGAGCGAACTATGCAAACAAGAACAACAACACACAAAGACTACCCAACAAGACCTAACGCCCGCTCCGCTACCAAAATGAAACGCCCCGACCCGTATTTACCGTACATAGTAAACACGTGCCGGAACTGTGACAACCCAACCAAAATAAGCCCAACCATACAGTGTACACAATTGAAACCCGGGCCTAACAGCCCAAAATAGGAAACATCATAAATAACAAAACCGGCCCAATGGCCCAATAATATCAATAAAATGCACAGCGGAAGACTTAACAACTCACTAAACACTGTATGCGACCTAGATGCAAACTATGGATCCAAGCCCCGTCCAAGGGATAACGCCGCAGCCTGTTTGGAATGCACCAATCCTGTACCAAAAGTAACTCATCCTACGGGATGAAAGCCCGCAGGTGAGGGGTGAGTCCGAAGTGCTCACCGACGAAGGAAAGACAATCAATATGCAACTATAAATTACTCAAGTCAGAAACAGGCAAAAACCAAAAGACTCAAGTAAAAATCCAATTATTTCCAATTTTATCTTTTCCGGGCCCCGTCACGGATAAGCTAGCGGTCAGACCTGGTTATCAACACATTCCGGGTGCCAGACCAAATCAGAGAACCCAGGGATCGACATCCCAAAAATACGAACCCAGGGATAGACATCCCAAAAATAATCACGGGATAGACATCCCAAGCATAGACATGCTTATAACAAGAACCCAGGTCACGGCCACCACGAAACAGTCTTAAACCATCGAGTCGTACCACTACCTATCACGTGACAATTATATTATCGTCGTCAAAATCAAATCGCAGGGATCGACATCCTTAACCAAAATACCGGGATAGAAATCCCTACCCAAAAATCAAGGATCGACATCCTTATCACAATTTATTATTAATCCATTTTATACTTTGAACCAAAAGACACAGAAAATCAACATGGGGATAAACATCCCAAAAGTACCAAATCAACATACTGGGATAAACATCCCGACAATAATCACAACATATGCAATCATCAACAGTGCAATAAACATCATGCACAATAACCGAGTAATATAGGCACATATCGAAGGAAATCCATCCTCACCTTGGCCGATTACTCAACTCCGGAAACAATGACCGGTCCGACGCCGGCTCCTCGGGAAACTGCCCGATATCCAAACCTATACAACACAACAACATATACACATAAATGCACATAATCGGTATGCTATGATGCCAATACTACGAAATATACCCATCCCGGTTCATAACCTTTATTATTTCCATTACCGAAAATACTTACCGTACGTATTTCCGAATATAATTTCGGTACCATACTTTAATTAAAACTCTTTCAAAATATTTTCATAACTTAATTATACTTTTCCCAAAATATTAATTACCATAATTTTTCCAGAAAAATAATAACCTATTTATAATTTTCAGAAAATATTTATATAGTATTTAACTTTTTCTCAATATACAATAATATTTTCCAACACAAAATTATAATTACCCTTAATTTACAAAGTACATATATATATAATTTCCACAACCACTTTTCCAGGCAAAATAATATATGTATATAAAATTTCCAGAAATACTTTCAAGGTATATATATATTTTTCAAACTAACCATAATAATAATTTACAAACAAAACTTAATTATCTATCAAAGTATATATACTTATATTTTCCTAAAAATACCAGAATTATATTGTCCATAATTTTCTCAAAACAAATATATAATTTTTTTCCAAAATTATATATCAGATTAGGTATATATATATATATATATATATATGTAAATTGTTTTTTTTTTTATTAAATGGACTGGGCTGAACAGGACCAGGCCCAGGCTCGCACTGTGCAAGCCCAGCCGGCCCACGCCAAGCCCAAGCCCAAAGCTAAACCCAACAGTTCACGACCCGTTTCGTGGAAACGGATCCTTGCCAAAATCCGGGTCTTACCTCCGGGTTCAGCGACGGTGACAACGGCGAAGGCGCGAGGAAGGAAGGCGAACGAGGCAGGGCGTGCGGCGGGTGAAGGCGACTCCCTGGACAGTGGAACGGCGGCGCGAGGCGGCACGGCGGCTGAGCAGAGGCGCGGGGAGCTGAATCCGCGGGTCTGCACCTCGGGTCGTCGGCGCGTCACAGCACGTCAAGCGGCGGAAGGACTCGGGGGCGACGGGGCTGAGGTCGCGTCGGCGTGACGAAGCTCCTGGTGGCGGCGGTGCGGCGAGAAGCGGCCCAGAACCCGTCAGTGTGCACAGTACCAGAGGGGAGGAGGGTGATGATGAACAGTGCCCTTTTTTTTTCTTTTTCTGTATTTTTTGTATTTTCCGTTTTCTTTTCTTTTCTTTTTCTTTCATTTTCTTCTTCTCTTCTTTTTTTTTCTGTTTCTATTTTTTTTCTATTTTTCTTTTTTTTTCTCTCATTTTCTTTTCTTTCTCTATTTTCTGATTGGTCTTTTTTTTTTCTATTTCTTCTCTTTTTTTTCTTTTCTTCTTTTCTCTCTTTTTTTTCCTTTTTTTCTCTCTTTTTCTTTTTTTTTTCTCTCTTTTTCTTTTTCTTCCTCTCCTCTCTTCCTCTCCTTCTGCTTCCTCTGCCTTCTCTTTTATAGAACGTGATTACTGTTAATCATGTGAATTAACAATAATGCAGCTTGTCTGCATTATTGAAGCGAGTCCGGTCCAGACCAGAAAATAACTGATACCCCCTTAGTTATTTTCCGGTGTGATTTTCCGAGAAATTCCGAAACCCGAAAAATACCAACTTAGGCCCGAAAAATCCACGGAAAAATCACGAGCGCGGGAAAACTCTCGGTTTCGAAAAACGACTCCCGATTTACCTTGAATTAATTACCCAAGATTAATTCAACAGTAAATCACGGTAAAAAGACTTTTATAGTCCCGGTAAAAATTAAAAAATTTACCCGGGCTGTTACATTTAATGCAATTCTTCTTTACACTTTCCTTACTTTTGACTATGTACACAACTCAATATCAATAAAATTTCACAATTAAAAAAAAATAGATACATCTCACGTACCGGGGGAAAAAAAATAAACACACCTCTTCCTCTCTTCTTTCCTCTTCCTCCACTACCTACACAACACAGACTCCTCCAAGTCTCCCTTCCGTCGTCATTGAGTCAGCCTCCTCGCCCTCATCACCCACTCCCATGACAACCTCCTCTTCCCCACCTCCCCAAAATCCTCTGCGTCAACCACTCCTCCATCCGCTCTGCCTGTTCCTCCTCCGCCATGTCTAAGTGCTTCGGCCTTGTGCCGGCGAAGGCAAGCGAGGCAACGACGGCAGGCCACAGCCGTTTGATCTGTCGCAGCCGTCGCTTGTCTCTATCTCCTCCCTTTTCTTTTCATTTCTTGATTTCTTATTTTTTGCCAAACACAAAGACCGTGCAGCCTACATATTCAGACCACCAAAAACACCAAATTCCTTAACAGAAACAAACCCAAAAACCAAAGAGGAAAAGGAGCAGCATTGGAGAAAACCCACCCGCCCACGTCCTTTCCGGAGAGAGGAGAGGAGTGGTTGTTGGGTGTTTTTTTTCTAACAGTTAAATTCCCAAAAGTACCTAGGTTTCGGTTAATCTCCTATGGGTTTTGCTCGGTTCTTTCTTTCATCGTTGGGTTTGAGGTTTTTTCCAAAATGGCTCTGTCTTCTGATGATAATATTTGCATTTTTGTGATGTATGTATTGGTGATTTGGTAATGGATCCATGTGAGAAATTTGTTAATAGAAGGGGGTTTTCGGGTTTTCTGGTCGTCGGGGATCGAATTCGTTACATTTTATTGATGTATTTGGTTATTATCCGACAAGAGAATCGGCTTGTGAACTTGCCTGATTTGTTTCTCGGTGTTCTCAGGCCATCGAATTTGCCCGTTTCATGGAAGGCCCTTTTGTTTTCTATCCTAAAGATAAGAATGGGCAAGGAGTTCTACCTTCAACGAGGGTAGCGATAATAAAAAAAAAATAGTAAAAATGTGGAGGGGAAAATAATAAAAAAATGGGTAGCCCACATGCCTGTGTGACATGTGTCAGCACCACAATAGTGTACCGGCTGTAGGAAGTAAGAAGGACAATATAACAACGATGAAATGAGGGATAATATGAGTGAAAATAAACGAATAAGGACAACAAATACAAATTGGAATAAGTGGAGGGACATAAAAAACTTTTTTACCGATACCTATAATAATGATCGTTAAACTAAAAATTATTAATATAATAATTACCTCATATATTGAATTATGAAAATTATAATATATTCATTGAAATGAATATGGTTTATATAATACGTCAAAATTCTTAAATATTTAGTTAACATGAAGTTTGGAAAGTAAAATGTATCTAATATGAACAATCTTTATTCCTTTTTTAGTTTAATTTCTTAGAAATTAGTTGCATTTCACTATGTTCTTCTTCAATACAAATCAATTTTTTTTTTCTATTTTATTCTTCAACAGTTTCTTTTCGTACTTGTTCTACAACAAACCGTCCCTCTTTCATGTTCCACTCATTTTCTGTTTATCCTTTCCAAGTAAATGTATTCTTTGTCTTGGCATGCAATCAAATTTTCAATTTCTTACTTTGTCTACAAAATAAAAGCTTAGATTCGTCAATACCTATTAAAAAAATTTAGTTATTACTTATCATGAACACATCACATCCAATTATTATTTTTGGCTTTTATTTTTAGTTTCATATAATTTTTGTCTCTCCTACTCTACCAAATCACCCCATAGGATTAGTGTTAATTGTTCATTCCTGAATATAAAATAACTATTAGTATTAAATGAAGAAAAATATTATAGCAAAATCTATTATACATAAATTGTTTTTTTTCTTATTTTTCATTCATCAATATCAATTATCATCTTTGGCTCTAGTTTCTACCCGTTTAGGTGCTTCACCTTTGTCACAATTCCTATTCGATGCTTCACCTTGGTCACAATTCCTATTCGAGAACATTATGAACAGTTAGATTGTTTAATTAAATATAATTTTTTAAATTAATGAATGATTAGTATTCTTACCTATTAGCTTTCCATGGTTAGTATACTTACATATTAGCTTTCTTTTCTTATGCTTCTCGACGTCATTGAACTCGACGAAGTTGTATTTTAACACATCAGTTGGAAAGAGAGTTGGAGCCTCTTTTGCGATTGTTGAATTTAATAATATTGTTTCTATATTTTGGTTGACTATTGCATATTTTGGATTTGGTATTTTTGTTGTTCGGTTCAAGATGAAGTAAGTTTTGTCTTTCAGAAACATATCTTAGATTTTCGCTACCCTTTCGCTAAATATTGTAACTTGTATTTTTGTTCCCTTTAAATGTGAATAAAAAATTGATATTAAAATATGAATATTCAGAATATTATTTGTACAATTAAAATATTAATAAAAAATAAATAATAGAATAAAGTGTTTTTTCATCCTTGTATTAGACCTCAAAGTTGGAAGTCATCCCTCTATTAGATTTCGGCTTGTTTTCATCCCTCTATTTGTGAATTTTGTCTTATTTTCATCCTTGTGTTCGTCTTTTTGGCCTATTTAGAGGGATGAAAACAAGCCAAAACCCGTGAAAAAAGGGATGAAAACAGACCAAAACCAATACAAGGATGACTTTCAACTTTATGGTCTAACACAAGAATGAAAAAAAGCTTTAATCCAATAAATAATATAGATATGCATTTTTTCTTATTGAAAATGTATTTTTACCTCATTATTAATGAAAATAACTTTCTATCTTTCACCTTTTGTCCTTTCATTGTTGTAGGTATATATAGAGCCTCGCCTCATGACTAGTATACCTTTCACCTTTTATCCTTACATTGTTGTAGGTATCTATAGAGCTTCGCCTCATGACCAATATTTTGAGGTTGAACTTCTTTGATTTTTCTGTAATTTTCCTTGTAATTCATTGATGGGGATGCATTATAGCTCACCTATCAAGTTTTTTTTGGTTCCCCATCCGGTGTCCAGAGTTTTGCCCTGGCTAATCCGGATTGGACTCGGGTCACGCACCTGCGTTTGGAGGGTGAGTCTCCCAATGAGGATTTTCTGCATACATGAAAACTCGAACCCAAGACCTTACTTAAGTGGAACCATGTCGCTTACCACTATTAATTTTGTCATCACAAAAAAATAACATTAAAAATTGAATAAACAAACAATATTATAATAATACACTTGTATTATCCACATTAATTAATAAGGTAGTTTGCATTAGTGTTGGGCTTTTACACTTGTATATTATCTGTCTCACCACAGAGTGTCTCACTTTGTCTTGACCTGGATAGTGGTTTTCATCGGCATACTGTTTCTTCAGTAGTCTTCAGGCTCTCGTTGTAACCAAAAAATAAGGTAGGTAATAGATCTTTAGGACTAAAAATTAATAGAGGATTTAAAAATAGGGTATAATAATACAGAATTATGTTTTAAATAAAGTATTTAGATCCAATAATTTATTAATGTTTTTTAAAATAAGTAAATGAAATTATGGTACAGAAGTCAAATAGTGGTCCATCCGGGAAAAAAAAAAAACCCAAGCAAGAAATGAAACGCCCCGACCCGTATTTACCGTACACAGTAAACACGTGCCGGAACTGTGACAACCCAACCCAACAAAGCCCAACAAACAGTGTACAAAACAATAAACTGGCCAACGGCCCAATAACAAAACTGAAATTCGGCCCTTCGGCCCAACAAGGAACTCGTCACCCGAACCCCGGGGACATCAACAACAACAACCATCCGGCCCAATGGCCCAACCACAACATACACACAACAGTAAACTCAACAAAATACACAGCGGAAGACTTATGACTCACATGACAACATATGCAAAGCCCAATGCAACTAATGGATCCGAGTCCTGTCCGAGGGTACGCTTCAGCTTGCCCCGTACGTTCCTGCACTACAAGCAACTCATCCTACGGGATGAAACCCCGCAGGCGAGGGGTGAGTCCGAAACGCTCACCGACGAAAGATAAACAGTGATATATTCAACCATAACACTTTCGAGGTAAACACAACAATCAATTCAGATGAATCTATCACAAACAACACAACAGAGGACTCTCACCCAATCACATCAAGCTCAACCAATCACAACACAAGTAAATTACCATAACAACTATATCAAGACCAATGAATGCTTAATTATTTTTATTACCAATTTTATCTTTCGGGCCCCGTCACTGGACAAGCTAGGGTCGTACCTGGTTATTAATTAATTCCAGATGCTAGGTCAAGAACCAACCCACATATCAGAACAACCGGATATTCGGCATATCCGAGCCACCGCGGATATTCGGCATATCCGAGCCACAGCGGATATTCGGCATATCCGAGCCACCGCGGATATTCGGCATATCCGAGCCACTGGGTATTCGGTATACCCTAACCACAGTCATCATCATGTCAACCAAAACAAGTAACCGACAATAGCATCTCAGAATTAATTTTCAAACCATCGGGTCGTACCTCTACTTTCCAAGTGACAATTATATCCTCATCTCAAAATTAACTTCCATTCCCAATACTTATCATCATACCTCAACTTTTAATCATCACAATTCACTTCCCAAACTCAACCAGCCAACAATTTCTTATTTCCAAATTCTCACAATCAACAGTTCAATGATTTCTCACAATATCACAAACCAACAGCATAGTTCAACAACATCATGGCAAGTCCACATCAACAAATAGCAATAGTAACATCAACAGTTTCCATAGCAATCATATAGCAGCCAATAACCAACATAATTCCATATTACCAAACATCCATCAACAATACATATAGCGCCAGTTATTCACAATCAACAGTTCATCACAATATCCACAACACAATATACACAAGTCTGTCTCAATCCAACAACAGTAACGATAATTCCACAGCAATCAGGTATCAGTCAATAATTATTCCAACATAACGATCTAGCAGCAAAATACGCAAACAAAGAAACACACACAGCATTACGGGCACATATCAAGGTTTATCTATCCTCACCTTGGCCGATTACTCAACTCCGGAAACTATGACCGGTCCGACGCCGGCTCCTCGGGAAACTGCCCGATACCATAACCTATACAACAAAATCATACATACACATAAATGCACATAATCGGTATACTATGATGCCAATACTACGAAATTACCCATCCCGGTTCATATCTCTTTTATTTCCATTTACCGAAAATATTTATCCATACGTATATCCGAATATAATTTCGGTACTATATTTTAATTAAAACACTTTTTCAAAATACATTTTCATAAAATAAGCATAATTCTCAGAATAATAATCATCATATTTTTCCAGAAAAATAATGACCTATTTATAATTCCTAGAAAATATATTATAGTATTTATCTTTTCTAAATATATATACAATTAAATTTTCAAACACAAAACATAATTACTTTTAATTTACAAAATACATATTTATATACTGATAACAAAATCATAATTTTTCAGACGAAATATTATGCATATTAAATTTACAGAAATTAATTTTAAGGTATATATATATATTTTTTTCAAAATACTATAATTCATACTTACCATATTATTATTAAAATAACTATAACATAATTACCTTAATTTCCAAAGTAACATGTCTAAGTAGTTATTTTATTTCCTGAAAATATATTTTGTAATACATATTATATTGTTTTTCCAGATTTATATTTATTATTATTATTATTATTATTATTTTATTATTGGACTGGGCCGTGAACAGTGCTGGATTGGGCCATGCACAGTGCCAAGCCCAGGCCCTAACCAAGGCCTAGGCTTAGGCCCATATGCAGGCCCAAGCCCACTGCCCAAGCCCACTAATACTCCAGCCCATCAAATATTCAACCCAATTCAAAAAACCCATAACCCATATGGCGCGCGGGTCGACCCGTTACCGCGACAGCCAAACGGGTCGTGCACCCATCTCAGCTCACCTTCGTCGACGGCGGCACAGGAGCAGACGGCACGGCGTGAGGACGGGCGCGAGCGCGGCGGCGACTGCAGGCGGAAAGGCGACGGCAGCGCGACTTCAGGGAGGTGGAGCTCGGGTCACGCGTCGTCGGGTCGGCTTCCTCCAAGGGCGGCGGCGGCAGCTTGATGACGACCCGGTGGTGCGACCCTGAGTGCAGTGGGAGCTGCGCGTGACGGCGAAGAGGAAGGGAGGAGAAGGCGGCGGCGATTCGTCCTCGGCAGCGGCTGCAACACGAGCAGGAGGAGGACGGCGAGGAGGGAGCACGACGGCAGGTGCTCGTCGGTGGCGAACGCGGCGATTACTCCTCCTCCTATTTTTTTTCTTTCTTTCTTCCTTCTTTCTTTTTTTTTTCCTCTCTTTCTTTTTCCGGTTTTCATTTTTTTCCCTTCTTTCCTTTTTTTCTTTTCTTCTCCCTTTCTTTTCTTTTTTTTTTTCCTCTTCTCTTTTCCTTCCTCTCCAGCTTCCTTCACCGGCTGCTTCCCCTTTTAATCTTTTTTTTTTTTACTATTAAGCATGTGAAGCCCAAATAATGCGATTCGTCTGTATTACGGGCGAGTCCGATCCGAACCAGAAAATAACAGATACCTCCTTAGTTATTTTCCGGTGTGATTTTCCGAGAAATTCCGAAACCCGAAAAATACCAACTTAGGTTCAAAAAATCCGCGGGAAAATCACGAGCGCGGGAAAACTCTCGGTTTCAAAAAACGACTACCGATTTACCTCGAATTAATTACCCGAGATTAATTCAACAGTAAATCACGGTAAAACGACTTCTACAGTCCCGGTAAAAATCCAAATTTTACCCGGGCTGTTACAGTCTACCCACCTTAAAAAGAATTTCGTCCCCGAAATTCCGTCTTATCCGTGGGTCCTACCACGATAAGCTTCTGGCACACTCTGCCAGGTGCCCAACCTCAACATGAGATTCCGCTAATACCCTTAAGCGACATCTCTTCCGCTTATAAATACCAAACCTCACAGCTGAGACATTCACTCTCAGCCATGGACTCTCCACTTCGTTCTCGAACAACTTCAGACTCCGAGGACAACAGCTACATCGGCGGCACAGCTTTCCCGACAAGCTCCGATGAAGAGCCTCCGAAGAAGCGGTTCAAGTCCAACATCATCGGTCTGGAGGAGCACATGGTGGTCTCCCCAAAGCGACGGAAGAAGCGTACCGGAAAGAAAGCTGAGGACAAGAAGGGCAAGGCGGTAGCTGGAAGCAGCACACCGCAGCAGAAGTTGACGCAGCTGAACGTCTCCCTGAGGAAGATCAGCTCGGCGGTGGCACAAATTGAACTGGCGTGCGCGGAGCTGTTCCCGCACTTAAGGAACGTTCAACAGCTTGTAAAAGACCTTGAGAACCAAGTAGCTCCTTAGAGCACTTCTTCTCTGTTGTAACACCTTTTATGATATTAATAAAATAAATTTCCTTTTAAGATAAAAAATCTCTTATGTTAAGAAATCTCTTGTTAAATGGAAAATAAAACATCTCAAGATAAAATAAAAATCAACTATAAGAAGATATGAAATCAAATATAAAGAAATTAAAAGTAAAATTTGTTTAACAAAATCAAACAAAGAGAAATAAAAACAAAACTCGTCTGACAAAATTAAAACATAAAGAAATTAAAACAAAAACATGTTTTCATGATCGATGCTTCGGATCGATCGTATCCGTTCTCGATCCCGAGAAACGTGACACGTTTAGTTAACGGTGACGTCGGTTAACCTCGTAAAGAAGACATCCGTTAACTGGCAAGACGATGATCACGGGATCGTCCTGTGTCCCTCGAAAGAAACGATACCCACTTGTTCACAATTTCCGCATAAGCCAAAACGTCTGTCAAGGCTCGTATCTCTCCACGATGTCCGAACAGCTGTGAGCTTGTCGCACATACGCTCTACTCGAGATACGGTCCCATCCGTCTGGCCTCAACGGTCACGGATGCTTGTGATAAAAGATGCAAGAAAAGATAACAAGATCGTAGAAAGATAAGACAAAGTAGCCAGAGCGAAGAAAATCAAGAGATGGAAAAAGACTGAAAAAATCTGGCATGGGTCCGAAAAACGCGTAAAGCAATAAATGCAAGCAACGGTAGAATCAAAAGCAAAATCTTTGAAAATCAAAAATGGTAATCACGCTCCCCATAAGTGCATAAAAGAGAGAGTGGTGATGTGTAAATTATCAAAAGCATTAAAGCAAACAAAACTCTCAGAAAACAACACCACAACGTTCAAATCAAAACCCCACACGTTCCAATCAAAATGCCTGCTCCATCTTCAGTTTTCTTCGTCGAAGGTGCCAATCTTGGCAGAAGGAATCGACTGGCTTACAGCATGGTCAACGAACGTGCTGAAGAGCTGCCGAACGAGCTCGGCAAAATGCCACGTCTAGTCTTCGTCGACGAGCTCTACTCCTCAAGATTCTTCGTCACTCCCATGGAAGAGGTGTTCTTCCTAGAGGACCATGGAACGCTGAGGACTTCATACTACGGCTCAGCAAACTCCGTGATGTTCTTCATCTCGGATAGGCTTCAAGAGTTCAACCTGGAGTCCACTTGCCAGACTGTGGAGCAAGGTGCTTACTACCAGCTCGCAATGACAGCCCAGAGCATACCCAGA
>JAKUCV010003579.1:2844-26790 GCA_028386065.3 Turnera subulata
ATCTTGTACCCGTATGTAGAATTCGTAAGTCATACAATCCTCAACATACGCTAGTCTTATTTTATTATTACAACCCAACCATAATAATAAACGACTAGGGACTTTTAAGAATATACATATCAAATACATATACACTAGGGTAATATATATGTGCAAGCGATTATCTCATAATCATATATATAGGTATAACCTCAAAAAATGTATACATGAATACAATCATCCATAGATTGGCTTTTGGGCATATTACTAACATAAAGATCTATAGAGATAGATCCAAAAGGCTTCTTGGGCTAAGTCAAAGTACATATATTGACAAAGTGCTAAAGAGGTTTAGCATACAAGATTCCAAGAAAGGTTTCTTGCCCATGTCAAATGGCATATCTCTCTCAAAGAATCAATGTCCTAGTACATCTAAGGAGAGAGAGCGGATGACTAAGATCCCTTATGCATCTGCAATAGGTTCTATCACGTATGCCATGCTATGTACTCGACCGGAAGTCGCATATGCTTTGAGTGTCACAAGAAGATATCAATCTGATCCCGGTGAGAGTCACTGGACAGCAGTTAAGAACATCCTTAAGTACTTGAGAAGGACTAAGGATGCATTCCTTGTCTATGGAAGTGTTGATGAGCTTGTTGTAATGGGTTACACAGATGCTAGCTTCCAAACAGGCAGGGATGATTTTAGATCGCAGTCAGGTTATGTGTTTTGTCTTGGAGGTGGTGCTGTTAGTGTAATCATTGGGTATATGATAAGTGTGTAGTGGGTTTTGTATGATCAAGATGGAATTTTTCCAACCCATATAACAGGTATATTATCAGTTGGGCCTCTTGATAAAATTGAACTGTAAATGCATGGCCATGCTCAGATTATGTGATATGCTGATATCATTAGTATCCGTTTTACACAGTTAACTCGGGGATCAAGAAACTTAGATTAAACATATACGAGATTGACTTATTCCATGTCTCCTGTTTAATCTTTATAATGTGACAAAAGGACGATGACATGCTTCCGAGGCATATTGAATCAGTACTGATCTTGTCGTGTGGGTAGCAATGATGTGTTGCTAGACACCGCTCATTGTTTATAATTGTAAAATGAGATTTTACAATTATTGCCAAACGTTACAAGTGCCTACAGGGTCACACTCTTAGAACTGTTGATTCGAGCTGGTGGTTGAACTATGGTTGGACCGTGGTTCGACCAGATGGGTGGACCATGGTTGAACTTTGGTTGGACCATAGTTGGACCGGGTCATTTTGGGCTGATTTGGTTCACTAATTATCAGAATTATTGAACCAAAATTAATGCCATATGATGTGTAATCCCATTAATGCTTAGTGGAGCATCCATTAATGCTTAGTAGACCATTAAGACATAGTGGAGACATGATTAGGCTTAAAGTATAATCATGATGGTTAATGCATGATGATGTTGGCCATTGTCTCATTAATCTATGCATTAATTGTGTGTATAAATAGGGCTTGATAATCAGATTATCAATACACACAACATTCACACACAATTTAGATTACACACTTCATTCTTTGAGAAACAAAGAAGCACATATAAACACTAGTTTCTAGCTCTCGAAAATTCTGCAGCTAGCACTGCGGTTCGGGAGTGCTCGGGTTAGTGATCGTGAGATGGTTGCTAGCAGTCATCAACAGTTCGTGTGGATACCGTAGAGGAGCCGGATTTCTTGTCGGGTTCTTGCTGATTCTACACTACAGTTGGGTGAAATGCCTCAACCAAGCAAGGTACAAAAAATTGTTATTCGGTTTAGTTAGCTTCGCTTGGATCCTCCATGAGTACCGGGTCTTTCCGCTGCGTTTTGATTGTCAAGTTTGCATGCTCGGTTACTAACAATTGGGCATGGATTGGTTGTCCAGACACCACCAGGTAGTGGAGGATTGTCGGGCCAAGGAAGTATCCTTGTCTTCTCTGCTAGGGCATAGATTGGTGTTTGTTGGAGAGCGAAGAGCTCTTTCAGCCTGTTATGTCTCGGCTATCCAAGCTTTCAGGATGATCCGGGAGGGTTGTGATGCTTTCCTAGCTCACATGGTCGATTCTTCAGTACCAGTACCGGGTTTAAAGGATATTCTGATTTTGTGGGAGCTTCCCTATATGTTTCCTAATGTTTTACCATGGTTGCCTCCAGTGCGTGAAGTGGAGTATGCGTTGACTTGGTACCAAGAGTTGCCCCTATTTCCATACCGCCCTATAGAATGGCTCCAACTGAACTTCAAGATTTGAAGAAACAATTGGAGGAGTTGTTGGATAAGGGTTTCATTAGACCGAGAATCTCGCCATGGGGTGCCCCAATTTTGTTCGTTAAAAAGAAGGATGGCAGTAGAAAGATGTGTGTCGACTACAGACAGTTGAACAAGGTGATTGTGAAGAACAAGTATCCTTTGCCCAGGATCGATGACTTGTTCGATCAGTTGCAGGAAGCATCCGCGTTCTCGAAGATTGACTTGCAATCCGGTTACCATCAGGTTTGGATTGCCGAGCACGACATACCGAAAATTGCATTTCGCACTCAGTATGGTCACTATGAGTTTATTGTTGTTCCGTTTGGGCTGATGAACGCACCGGCAGTGTTCATGTGTATGATGCAACATGTCTTCCATGAATTTCTGGATCGGTTTGTGATAGTGTTCATCGATGATATCCTGGTCTACTCAAGGAGTTCGACCGAGCATGAGGACCACTTGAGACAGGTTCTGTAAAGGCTTAGGGAACAATAGTTGTATGCCAAGCTCAGCAAATGTGAGTTTTGCTGGATGAGATCGCATTTCTCGGTCATGGTGTGTCTGGTGAGGGCAATAAAGTTAACCCGGCTAAGGTGAAGACAGTTATGAAATGGGAACCACCGAAGAATGTACCTGAACTACGGAGTTTTCTTGGACTTGTTGGCTACTATCAGAGGTTCATTGACGGTTTTTCCTTGATAGCGGGTCCCGTGACAAAGCTTTGAGGAAAGATTGTGCCTTTGTTTGAGATGACCGTTGCCAGCAGAGTTTCGAGGAGCTGAAGAGTCAGTTGCCTTCTGCACCAGTTTTGAGCATTCCGAGGCCCGGGGTAGAGTACACGGTGTTTAGTGATGCTTCTGGTTTGGGCTTAGGATGTGTCTTGATGCAGGATGGTCGATTTATTGCTTATGCCTCCAGACAGTTGAGAATTCACGAGAAGAACTATCCGACCTATGATCTGGAGTTAGCTGTTGTGGTCTTTGCTTTGAAAATCTACAGACATCATCTGTTCGGTGAGAAGTGTCAGAAGACCACAAGAGTTTGAAGTACATCTTGACCCAAAGAGAGCTTAACATGAGGCAGAGATGCTGGATTGAGCTTCTGAAGGACTATGATTGTACTATCGAGTACCATTCAGGAAAGGCAAATGTGGTTACAGATGCTTTGAGCCGGAAGAGAGTTGCATGTGTAGAAGAGGAATCGGTTTCTTATGCTTTGCCTGCTTTGGTAGAGCTGAGGTCTTTGGATGCACAATTAGAGTTGGATGCCACCGAGCCATTGCTAGCCAGTTAAAGCATCCGGCCGACCTTGCGGGATAAGATTATAGAGTTACAGTTCGACGACCCTCATCTAGCAGAGTTGCGGGATAAGACTCTCGGTGGAGAGAGTTTCAATTTCTATATCCAGGAGGATGGTCCCCTAATGACTGGTGATCGATTGTGTGTTCCGAATGTCGATGATTTGAGGAGATGGATCATGGATAAAGCACACAATGCGCCAAATGCTACACATCCTGGTAGCACCAAGATATAGTTGAACTCGAAGAGTCATTAATGGTGGCCCAGCATGAGAAAAGACGTTGTGGAATTTGTAGCTCGTTGTATGACTTGTCAGCAGGTGAAAGCCGAGCATCAGGCTCCTTCAGGCAATTTGAGGTCAGTGTAGACCCGTGACAATGGAGGTTGGATTTGATTCTGTAAGAGACTAATTTCAACTCAATAAGTTGTTCCAGCAATCCCTTTGGTAATTTTTTGTGAATTGTTGAGGTTGTAGTGGATGATGGGAGTGAATGGATAGTTTATTCGTTGGGTTTGTCTGTTTGGCAGTAAACACAGGTTTAGGGTTTATGGAGTCTTATGGCTGGTGATGATGGCGATGGCGGAATCCGACAAGGCTTGACACATTCCGACGTGTGTTTAGCAGTTTCCGACGACCGATTCTGACGACTGGGCTTGTGGTAATTTCCTTTGATATGGGCCTGAAGTTGTTGGACTTAGATATTCTTGTTGTTGTTGGACCCTTATTGTTAGACTGGATTTTGATACAAAGGCCCAGCACCTTTTGTGGGCTGGATGAAAGGCCCATTTGTTGTGGGCTGATGTTACTTTCTATTGAAATTATTGTAGAACTGTTAGGTTCATGCATCAAGTTATAATTTTTGGGCCGAGAATCATTGTAAGTAGTATATTATGCTATCTCGTTCATGCACAGTTAAAGTTACAATACCCTTGAATATTTTCCTCTATGCGCTTACAAACAACGTCATTTGGATTGACGAGATATCGGGCTGAATGCGCTCCCAAAGGAAATAATCGGAATTGATAATGATCGGACAAGTGAATTGGGCTTGTATTGAGCCAGATACAAGGAAATCAGTCTTATCTAGATTAGAGAAATGTTTTATAAATCATTTTACAAAACTTTAAGCAATTTCTAAATGATTAAAGATTTTGGGAATATAATGAGTTGGGAGTCGTGTTACAGGATATGTGTTACTACAATAGAATCATCCATACATTGTATATGTATAGGGGAATCTTTGAATGATTCGTGTGTCTATAATATTATGGGCACTGGATTTGTGTTGCGGGAATGAGCTTACGTGGAAAATGGACTTAGTACCTATGCAGGTGAGTTTCACCTTGCTTAGTGTGCATGTTTGGGCGTTAACTTTTGTCCATTGTATGTGAATGCCGTCCCTACTTGAGTTTGTAGTTCAGAGATTGTGAATTATATCTTTAAACACAATTGATAATTGAAAATGCCCGATATGAAAACTTGATTGAATATTACTTGAGTGTTGATCATATTATTGAAATAATTTGTGATGATTCAATTATATCTGAGAATTAGAATGAGAGCCCTGATGGTTAAATGATGAATTAATGATATGCTATGCCCGAATTACATGACTGGAAATGTTGGAAACAAATTGTTCTACAAATGTTGGATGTAATGTGATACTTCTTGGTGAAATGAACCTTAGGCTGGTTGGTCGGAAATATATATATATATATATATATATATATATATATATATATATATATATATATATATATATATATATGTTTAAACACAGAATTGTGATAACATTGTTGAGAATATGCCATTTCAAAATATTATAATGTGTTATTGAATTGTGATACTTAGATATCGGGTTAGATAGCCCAAAATGTTATGTTGATTGTGAAATCAATTGAGATACATAGAGATGAATGAACAGTTGATACACCCCTCCTAGCAAACTGGGCAGAAGACAGGGTGCCCCCAGTAGATTATTCATTGTGAGCACACCCCTCACAGTAGACTGAGTGGAGCATAGGTTGCCCACGATACAAAGTTTTTGTGAGTTTATCCTTCACGACAGACCGGGTGGAGGGTAGGATGTCTCCCGGTAGAAAGGTTTCATAGCGAGTTCACCCACTCTTTTTAAATAATTTATGTGTTTCAAAATATGATTTATTATAATTTTACCCCTCATGGTAGACCGGGTGGAGGGTATGGTGTCCTCCTAGTAGATGATTTATTATGGGGTTTTTGGTGCAGTTGGTACCCGAACTTTGCATCTTTCGTCAATCATGTACCCAGAACATTTTATGAGCCAATTATATAACCAAACTTTTCTCGGTCAGGTCAATCGTGGGTCTCGGGCTGGGTATGTCCTGATGTAGATGCTACCCGAATTTGGGATGCTAGCATGTTGCTCAAAACGACGTCGTTTTATTACAAGACGGCGTCGTTTCACATCCACGTGTCAAATGTGGGTCCCACCTATTTTTAGAGCCCGCCCCACTTCCCACCCGGTTTAAGAGGTTCAACCGAAAAATTATCGGAAACATCCGCTAAAATACCTAAATCTAAACCTTAAAGCAGTTTTTTTTTGTTTATGTGCCAAATTAAATTAAATTAAGAGAATAATTTCGATTAGCTCAAAGTGTGTCCAAAGTCAAAATTATAACACTTTTAGTCGAATTTTGCTGAAAAGAAACCTACCCGAATTAAATTTTAAATTGGTATTACTCTTAATTTCACTCCTTAATTTTCTCCTCAAAATCTTGGAAATGGAATTTATTTTACGATCAAAATAATTATAATGAAATTACAAAGCAATCACAACCTACTTTTCCTCCCCAACAAAAAAATAACCTACTTTTCCTACTTAATTTTCTATAAAGTTTTAAAACCAATTTATTTTACGGTCATAATAACTATAATGAAGTTAAAATCAAAGCAATCACAACCTACTCTTCCTCCTTAATTCCCTCCTTAATTTTTTTTAAAGTTTTAAAACAGTATTTATTTTATAATCATAATGAGATTAAAATCAAACAAACGAATAAGAATCTTAATTTTCTCCTTTCTCTTATTATTTTCTTATGATCCAGGAAAAATATAAAACAAGAAAAAAAATTACCACCACCACCACCTGCAAATCCGACCACTACCATCACCATCCTCCTCTAATCTACCACCACTATCACCACCCTCTTCCAATCTTCCATCATATGTCTCCCGTAAATCACTAAATTCGATAAACCCATGTCCTTCCTCTCCTCCTGCTCCTAACCCCAAACTCGCCATCTCATCTTCTATAGCACCCCTTAAGCCCCACCCACAATCAAGCCCCACACACAACTCTTCCCCCTCCGCCAAAAAATACCATAACAAGAGTATTCCAACCGTATAATTCCAACCATTCCACACACGAAATCCAATCCTCAAGTCACCATAAATCTTGTTCATCAATTACAACAACCACCACAATCCAAATCCAGACCCAAACTCGAGACCACCACCACAAACGCAACCACCGCCACCCAGATCATCAATAGCGATGGAGATTAGGAGATGGCAAGCGGCTCTGCCTGAGAGCTGTTGTGCATGGCAGCATGAAGAAGAAGGGGCTGGAGAGGGTGGTTGATGCAAATCACCTAGGCAAGCTTGGAGACTTGGAGATTGGTGCATGTAAAGGCTTCATTAGAAACATCAATGAAGAGCATGGTGACAAAGACAAGCTTGAACATGAAAAACTCACTTTCAGAATCAAGTCCAAGATTTGATCTCACAAGGAATTTAAGAAGAGATGGAAGCCAAGGACACAAAGAATACGTGCAGAAATGTCTGTGATGACCGGTTCTACCTCCCTCTTTCTATCTCCCCCTTTCTACCTCCCTCTTTCTCTCTGTCTATCTCTCTCTCTCTGATTGTATTGGGTCTTGCCCTGATTATATGGGGCTTATGCCTTGGTTGTCTCACGAGACGGGACCTAACTCGACGCACACAGTAGAGAGCCCTAATAAAATTTTAATTCTTAATAATAATAAAATACAACGATAATAAGATGATAAAAGACAAGTGATGGTTTGAAGTCTGTTGATGACTTGTGATATGCATTGTGACTTGTTTGCGCACTATGATTGCTACTGCCTGATGCCGGTATTTGTGGTTGATTTGTATTTGTATACTTTGGTTTATTTGTTTGCAGTGAGACAGTGGTTGGTCTCACCCCCTCACAGTCTTGTCACAGGTTAACTGTTCTTTGAACAGTGGTGCATATCAGCAGGTGGCGGTGCTTTCCTCCTCGGGTCGGATCCATAGGGTTCTTTGCATGCATGTTGCTATGAAATTTTTGTCTTCCGCTGCGTACTTGATTCTATTGTATTATTTATTATTTGATTGGATGTTGATCATGTTGTTGATATCGTATCCCGGGTAGAAGGGCATTTTGGTCACTTCTCATGTGGTAATTAATTTAATGGGTTATTTGGGATACGGGTGTTTAGTTGATGGTTTTTTTCGTGTCCCGGGAATGATAAGGGAAATTTAGTCATTTTATATTTAAATTCTATTTTATATTAATAAATTGGGACACGGACGTTTGAACATGGGTTTTGTTTCTTACTCAATAGGATCATGCATGATATGAATTTGATACTCTTGTTAGGCATTTACAAAATGAAAAAGGTTATAAGATTTCAAAAATAAGAAGTGATTATAGAGGAGAATTTGATAATCTTATCTTCAATCACTTCTGTGAACAAAGTGACATAGTCCACACTTATTTGACTCCTAGAACACCTCAACGAAATGGGATTGTAGAAAAAAAGAACCGAACCTTGCAAGAAATGGCTAGAACTATGCTTAATGAGTAGAAGTTACCTGCACAATTCTGGGCAGAGGGTGTGAACACAGCATGCTACATTTTAAATAGAGTATCTATGTGTTCTTTGATTGAAAAGACACCCTATGAGATATGGTATGATAAGAAATCGAATATTGCTTAGTTTCGGGTTTTTGGATCCAAATGCTATATTTTAAATACAAAAGATAACCTGGATAAGTATGAAGCAAAATCTGATGATGGAGTATTTCTTGGTTACTCTACAACAAGTAAAGCATATCGAGTCTATAATAAGAAAACTATGGTTGTTGAAGAAACCATGCGTATTGTTTTCGATAAAATTGACCCTTGTGATCTAAGTAATGATGAAGATCAAGATGTTAGCCCAGAATCTCAACCATAGGTTGTGAGCATTGATATTTCATCTGATGAAAAGGAAGAAGATCCGCCTATATTAATTCCAAAAGATGTATCGCAACAACAATATGATATTTTGCCAGATCTGGTTGGAGAAAAACGAGATGTCACTGGACAAGCTTCAATTTCACAACATATTTCTAGAAATATCAGAGCACCTAGAGGACTACCAATAGATGCAATTCTTGGTGATATCTCCATAGGAGTTACTATAAGGTCCTCCATGCATAATGTGAACACACATCTTGCATTCTTGTCACAAGTTGAACCTAAAAACGTAATTAAGGCCATTCAAGACGAAAGTTGGATCAATGCCATGCAAATAGAGTTGAATCAATTCAAAAGAAGTGATGTATGGGATGTAACGTTCCAGGAGAAAACTTCCCAGGAGGTCACCCACCCTAGAATTGCTCCAAGTCAAGCACGTTTAACTTTGGAGTTTTTCTGGAATGAGCACCGTAAAGGTAGGTGCACCTTGTTGATATAGCTAGTACCCACCAAACCGTTTAAGTTATTCTCAATTGCACAGTCCTATACATGTACAACCTCGAAATCACTTCATTTGAGCTATTCTTAATTATACAGTCCCATAACCGTAGAATTACGAAATCGCCCCAACTGTGCAGCCCCATCCCTACACTGTCTCAGGATCTCTCCTATTCCGGTTTGGATTCGGTTCATTCCTGTGCCCCTCCATCTAGAAGCCCGCTGGAAGCCGCTCTTATCCATGCTCATTCCGGCACCGGCGTCCACTTCCCGACCTCATAGACCCCGAGGGGTCACAGGCCCACCAGCTTCCACTAGGTTCGTCCTCGAACCCCGCACCGTACTAAGGGAGTTCTGAAGCTCCGCTACCAACTGAAATGCCCGTATCCCAAATTGACCAAATTATTTAATTATAATATGTGAAATGACCAAATTGCCCCTCTACCCGGGATACGATATAAACATAATTATTTAAAAACTATACAATAATTTATACAAGAGATCAAGTATGCAGCGGTAGACAAATACATAAATAAGAAATCATGTATGTGATGAACTTTATGGATCCGACCCGACGAGAGGAAAACACCGCCACCTGCTGATATGCACCACTGCTCAAGGAACAGTTAACCTGTAAAGACGTAAGGGGTGAGACCAACCACTGTCTCACCATAACAAATAAACCATTTACAAGTCAACCACGCATACACTGGTACATGGCAATAAAAATCACAGTGCACAAGAAAGTCATCATCAGTGCACATCGCAAGTCATCAACAAAACTTTTATCCGGCGTTTGTATATCATCATCTTACTATGAGTATGATCCTTAAGATTTAATAGAATTGTATATTTTATTATTAGGGCCCTCTACTGTGTGCGTCGGGCGCGGTAGCGACTGATCAGTCCAGGGCCCAAACCCAAAATACTAACACATCGGAAGGGGTAAGTTCCGAAATAAAAACTAACCACTAAAACATCTCAAGTGGCTGAGGGCTCTCTGAGGGGTGCACTCAGTACATACCAAGATCAGGTATAAATAACCAAGGGGTACACCCACCTTTCCCAAGGCGGCACCTCTCTGAGGGATGCTCTCAGTAACTAAACTAACCAAGGGGCGCATCCGTCTAATCCCCAAGGCATCGTCTCTATAATCTTTTTTTTAATCCAACACAACTCCCGTGGGGTACCCTCTCTCCCGCTCGTGCTACCGGTCAACAGCCCCACAGTAGAAATTACTTAGCTTTTAGTTTACCAGCTCAGTAAGTTATTAGTGTATTATGAATAAAGTAGTTGTAGGCTCTTTTCTAACAGTACATCTCATGTACTCAAAACATGATGACAAACATCATCGATACCATATCGTAGCACAACCATCATGTGATCACCAAGAACATAAAAAGGCAAACAAGCATCAAACAGCCGTATAACAGGGTGATTCACAACCAAGCCAATAAAGTAGTTCTGGAGCTCCCGTAGAATTACGAAATCGCCCCAACTGTGCAGCCCCATCCCTACACTGTCTCAGGATCTCTCCTATTCCGGTTTGGATTCGGTTCATTCCTGTGCCCCTCCATCTAGAAGCCCGCTGGAAGCCGCTCTTATCCATGCTCATTCCGGCACCGGCGTCCACTTCCCGACCTCATAGACCCCGAGGGGTCACAGGCCCACCAGCTTCCACTAGGTTCGTCCTCGAACCCCGCACCGTACTAAGGGAGTTCTGAAGCTCCGCTACCAACTGAAATGCCCGTATCCCAAATTGACCAAATTATTTAATTATAATATGTGAAATGACCAAATTGCCCCTCTACCCGGGATACGATATAAACATAATTATTTAAAAACTATACAATAATTTATACAAGAGATCAAGTATGCAGCGGTAGACAAATACATAAATAAGAAATCATGTATGTGATGAACTTTATGGATCCGACCCGACGAGAGGAAAACACCGCCACCTGCTGATATGCACCACTGCTCAAGGAACAGTTAACCTGTAAAGACGTAAGGGGTGAGACCAACCACTGTCTCACCATAACAAATAAACCATTTACAAGTCAACCACGCATACACTGGTACATGGCAATAAAAATCACAGTGCACAAGAAAGTCATCATCAGTGCACATCGCAAGTCATCAACAAAACTTTTATCCGGCGTTTGTATATCATCATCTTACTATGAGTATGATCCTTAAGATTTAATAGAATTGTATATTTTATTATTAGGGCCCTCTACTGTGTGCGTCGGGCGCGGTAGCGACTGATCAGTCCAGGGCCCAAACCCAAAATACTAACACATCGGAAGGGGTAAGTTCCGAAATAAAAACTAACCACTAAAACATCTCAAGTGGCTGAGGGCTCTCTGAGGGGTGCACTCAGTACATACCAAGATCAGGTATAAATAACCAAGGGGTACACCCACCTTTCCCAAGGCGGCACCTCTCTGAGGGATGCTCTCAGTAACTAAGCTAACCAAGGGGCGCATCCGTCTAATCCCCAAGGCATCGTCTCTATAATCTTTTTTTTAATCCAACACAACTCCCGTGGGGTACCCTCTCTCCCGCTCGTGCTACCGGTCAACAGCCCCACAGTAGAAATTACTTAGCTTTTAGTTTACCAGCTCAGTAAGTTATTAGTGTATTATGAATAAAGTAGTTGTAGGCTCTTTTCTAACAGTACATCTCATGTACTCAAAACATGATGACAAACATCATCGATACCATATCGTAGCACAACCATCATGTGATCACCAAGAACATAAAAAGGCAAACAAGCATCAAACAGCCGTATAACAGGGTGATTCACAACCAAGCCAACAATAGGGAACATCACAAGCATACCAACACATAAACACGTAGGTCAAAACATGGCAAGCATCTCAACACTTCAGTACACATAATTTTACGATTACCTCATTATTCACCAAGACTGTTAACCCGAGTATCATGGGCAATAACGGCATACCAAGGTTTATGAGTCCTCACCTGGATCATTAGAACATCTTAGAAGATAGCGCTCTTTCCGGCTACTCCTCAAGTACATCCAATGCCTAAACAATATAGTCACATGTACCACTTCAATATTCATTCAAAAGGCAAAGGATGCAGACACGTTGTGTTCTTAGTTATATAAATTCATTGTTTACGATCCTCAACATGACATAGAAAGATTAAAAGAGCTACAGGATAAACTTCACTTGAAAGCTTGATACAAAAACACCATATATACATACATATATATATATACATACATATATATATATATATATAAAGTTGAAGAGGGAAGGGCTTTAGCATGTGCCACGTGGCCTTCCCTCTCCAACCTTTAATGATATTGTTTTGAACCGTAATTTTAGCCTCAATCATCTATTTAGATAAACAAATCATTTCTAACCACGCTCATGGGAATCTGTGAAGATTAAAAAGAAATTTATTTCTCCCTTTCAATGGCTTATCTTTTTGTAAACCGTAACTTTAATAGTCTCCTTCTTTAATGAACAATTAGTTATAACTATGGCCATGGTTAAGTAATTAGTTATAACTATGGCCATGGTTAAGTAATTAGTTATAACTATGGCCATGGTTAAGTAATACTTTTTAAAAAAAAAATGAACTGAGGGCATAAGATTTTTTTTATTCTTTTTGAACAAAACCAGCCACAAGTAACAGGAAGGGAAAAAAGTTATAAAATATTTATAAAATGATCTATTCTAGAAATTAGATCTTTTTTATCTTAACCAAAAACTTAAGCATGAGAAATATTTATGAAAGGATCTATTTTAAAAATCAAATATTTTCCATCTCAACCAAAAGTTAAGTAATATAATTCTCAAAATAAAAGTCCAATTGTTTGTTTTTTTAGCTAATAGATTAGGTGGCCCCCAAAATGATAAGTTATTGGTATTTTCAGGAATCAAGAAACTTTCAGAAAAAGTTTCATAATTTAAGTTTAGGAATTCCATACATTTTACTTATAATATAAGAGTTCCATGCAATTTTAACATAAAAAAGAGTTTCATACATTTTAATAATAGTAGAAAAGGAAATGAAATGGAAAAATACATTCTCAAGAGTCATTGGTAATATTTGTCATAGCACAAAAAAAAAGAAAAGAGTCACCTCGGATCGTAACAATTAAATGTCACAAACAACAATTACTAACAAAAAAAATTAGGCAAAATTTTATTATTAATGAGTTTGTTATTTATCACTTCTCCAAAAATAGATTGTCTTTTTATATACAAACATAAAATAAGCAATAAAAATTAGCTTGATAATTCTTTTTTCTTATTGTGAATAGTGATTGTTATTTGTTTAACGCCAACAAAATAATAATAGTATATTATAATAAAGGGTCTTAAGACATGAATTGCAAGACCACCCAGCTATCCTATAGTTAATCTCCCTTCAATCTGATAAAAATTTGTCTTGAATATATACTAAATAAAACGTATAAATTAAATAAATTTAAAAGATAAAAAATAATATCAATTATGATTTCCAATTACGTGCTGATTTATGTTTTTCTTAGTGGATTTCATACACATTAACATATGATTATTTTTTTGCGATTGGAAGGAATTATACTGAGGTTATTTTGTCAATAAAAATGTAATTCCCTGGAGAGATGCAACGTAAGTAGTGGTAGGTGAGACATAGCTACCATAAAAATATAAGCATTTACAAGTATAAGAACATTCTTGAGTTTTAATATTCATTTGTATTAAGTGTTACTACAATATCTAATTTTAGCAATTTATCTACTATAATAATTTGGCTATAGATAAAGAAGGTACCACAATCAATATAACTATATAATTAATTTCGCCACCATTGTTTTTCAGACTCTTAGTTAGCGTGCTGTCTCTCTTCCTTTCCGGAGTACGGACGTGGATATCCCAGCAGGTAGCTGTGCTCCTTCTCCCAGTTGGATCCATAGAGCCGACATGCATATCATTTTTCTTCTCTTGTTTTATTTTGTCTTATTCTTCCGCTGCATTGGAATCTGTTGAGATGTCATTCTTGTTTTTGATTACATTATCGGCGGGTTACCGGAATTTGATACCTGATGGTGTTTCGGCTGGTTGTCGGGTTGATTTACGGCTTGATAAGCCGGTTTACTCTTGTTCTTTATGACATCTCGGATTAAATAAGATTTTCAGATAATGTTTTGGTATTGGATTTCGTGTCCCGGGTTTTAGGAGCATTTTAGTAAAATTCCTCTTGTTTAAGTATTTTATTTATAAATTGGGATACGGGCATTTCAGATATTGAGAAGTCTGGGGAATTAGTGAATCCAGAGGATGAGTTGGTTGCTGGCAAAACCAAATCCCTGGAAAAGGAACTGGTGTTGGCGCAGAAATGGTTGCACAAGAAACAATTTCTCAAAAAGAAATAGAACAGGTGCAGAAGGGCAATGCTGACTTAAAGGACCTGCTCAATCTAAATGCAACAACGGCTGAGGGCTCCAAGGAGACCAGCCGTGATGGTCTAACACCTTCAGAAATTTTGAGGATTGCCGAAGGTGCTGAGAAAGAGGCCCAGAAGATGAATAATGATCTTGTTTGAAAAACCAGATGAAAAGGAGAAGAATGATGAAGAAAATGCACATGATGAGTCTGAATCTGACAATGGAAAGGCACTGAAGAAGCAGCATGAAGAGGAAGAGGAGCAATATGTATCTATGCACCAACTAGAGAAGTCGAAGAAGAAAAAGAGAACATATGTGGTTTATGGTAAAACTGAAGCTCCTCGGATGCGAAAGCCAAGTGCTCGTCTTCTTGACAAAGGCATTATCAGGAAGACAGGGAAGAAGAAGAAGCAGGACACTCGGATTCAATTGATTGACTCTGATTCTGATGAGGCCCCTACTGATGAAGAGATGATGGAGGAAGAACCCTCCAAGAAAAAGAAGAGAGGAAAGGATAGTGACTCAGAGAAAACTTTGAGCTACAAGTCTGCTGGAGACGATCTGGTTGATGAAGAACCAAGACTGGAAAATGATCCAGCAGACTACTTCATTTAAAGCTATTACTCTGACAAAGAAGATAGTTGTCATGCCCCCGCCTAAGCGCCAGCGGCCAGGTACCGTGCACAACCACATCGTGCCACAAGGAACCCCAAGGCCTATAATCATCTTCGCATACGCTAGTTGCCTCTGCCTCGCGGGTTACCAACAAGAACATGCGCAGCGTAAACGAAAGCAAACCAAGAAATGCAAAGGCAGCGTAGACACTAAAAGATGTAAACAAGAAAGTAACTACAACTGTACACAAACCTCAACATGAGCAACACACAGTCATGCAGCATCTAACACAGTGTAAGGCACACAACAAACACATATCGGGCACTCATGCCCCAAAACAAACCCTCGTGCCCCAGACACGCTCCGGTCTCATTCCCCCCGACCAGCTAAGGTATGATGTGCCCCAAGGCAGCCTATGTAGTTTGGTAGCTTATACAGGTGTTACTCCTTAGCCTACAGTCCCACGTGTGAGGAATACAGAATATCGAATAGCCCACAGCCCCACATACGAGGCAAACAGAATGTCTAGCTACCACAACTCCCATAGCTCCCGGGGGACATCGTGTCACACCTGTAATAGCCAAACGGAACCAAATCCGTAAGGTCAGTGCCATCGCTCTCACTGACTAGAGCCCTATACAAGGCACCCAGTGCCAATATCTCGTGGCGCATAAGTTTACTACGAGTGCCCACCATCTCAAGGTACGTGCAAGCCTCGCAAGCACTACCCGTGCACCAGTGCTGGCCAGTGGTACCACAATCACAAACACAATCAAGGCAAACACATGCCATCACAAGCACATCAGTACAATGCTAAACATTAGCACAACAAGTGCAATGCAATGATGCCAATAAGGGCAGTAGGTATTCCCAAGCGTACAACATAATCATAATGCACCAACAAGTCACCAATACGTCAGAATTACGCCTAAATAACCAACAAGGCAACAAGTAGCCATAATCAGCGAACAATGGCTAGTTAACCAACAACGACCAGCAAGGTGATCCTACACAAATACACACACATCAAGCATACACAAATGGACTTCTGCTCAACAAAGGTTGCACTAGAAATCACTACCCGCATAACCAATTTACTTACCATCACCTAGGCATCCCTAGGTCAATTCCTTCCTTTTATAACCATTATGTGTATTGGGCCTTAGTCCTTGTAAACACCTACAAATGCACATAACAATCAGAACACAACAACCAAAACATGTCAAACACAACCCAACTACACAACACTTATCTTTTCCTAATTCGGGCAGAAACTGCCCTGCACAAGCATCACCTTCAACCCAGAATACATAGAATCTGTAAGCAGAACAGCCTTAGGCTTCAATATAAGAGTTGTAGCCCTTCCTCTTAGCTTTCCATAGCCACCAAGAACACCCAATTCCATGGTGTGTAGCTCGAGATATGCCATCAACACCAAGACTGGGTCAAGCAGGAGCACTGCTGCTGGACAACTGCAGAACAGTGCAATTGCAAAGAGAATAACTCGTCCAGTTCTGCTCAAAATCCCATAAAATTGGTGCCATATGAAAGCTACTCCCCAGTTCTGCTCCAAATCCCACAAAATTGGTGCCATATGAAAGCTATAGATGTTAGCTAATCATAGGGTTTGGTTTCACTCAATTCTGACCAGGGGTTTGGCCGGAATCACCTTTTTAGTGGCTAGGGGTCAGTCTGCCCGAGAGCAGAACCCCTTAGCTCACTTCCCTTCTCTTTCTCTCTTTCTTTCTCCTCTCAAGCTGAGCACGAATTTAGTTCTAGAGATATGGGCGAGAGGTGCCTGCTTCACCTCCTTAATGCATGGGCAAGTAGGTGAGTGAGCACCCACTTGCCACCACTTGCCCAAAGCTTGCCACTTGCACAAGCACGTGCCACCTCGTGCTTGTTTTCTGTCCTATTGGCTCGTGACACCTAGCTGCTAGCTTGCACACCTAAAGCCACCAGCAGCATATTCCCGTGCTACTTGGCTCATTCTGATCGGTCGATTTGGCCAATCACGACTTTACACACCATCGTGTCCAATTGTGCACCATTGTGCACCTCGGTGCCCTTGTTGTGCACCATTCCGTGCCAACTCGAGCCAACAGGTATTCCATTTGAGCAATTGTGCCTCCAATGCACTGATTGCACCTAAGAAACACATTGGAAACACTAACCAACATATGTCGGCCAATTAAATTGATCGGGCTCTTGGTACCTCAAAGTTGTCCAATCCGTGCCTTAGCACTTTTCCGCACATACACTAGGCCAAGCCCGTGAGCACTATAAGCCACATTCTACGCCAAGAACCATCTCTTGTCATATAGGCATCACATTATGCTCCAGGGTATGCACGGGGTGTCACAGTATCCCCTCCTTAAAGAAATTCGCCCTCGAACTTCCTCGGTAGTGCCTTTTGGCTAACCGTGCCAATAGTTGCAATCGGGCAGCGAAGTGCACTACTTGTGCACCGATATATTGTTGCACGCTTGATGCGCCAACTAAACCATCCATGCTGTCGAAATACCACACTCAAGCGAACTAGAAAATCACATGGCTACCTGCAGGCCAAACAATCCAACCACGCTTCTGATGTGCACATATTTCACATAGTATTAAAGGCATGAAAACTTCTTTATTATTATTATTTTGAATAAAAATCATTCATTTACTTATCTTTCTTTGTTTTATTGTTGAATAAATTGCTTGAACTAACAATTATGTTTTCAGGTGTAAAATCGTCCCACTTCGCTACCGAAAACGATCAATTTCGGCCAAAACTGGAAACCGGGCAGAAACTCGAGCACAGTTCACTCTTTGGCCAATTTCAGAAGCCTCAGAAGTCCAATTAACATGAAACAAGTTGGAGATGAACGTAGACATCCATATCTTTCCAGTGATATAAAGTTCATAATTTTTGGCCTTGTGGATTAGGAGCAGTAATTAATTCAATTCAGTCCAGGCGTGCAGGAATCCTGCACTGGCCACCGACCCAGTCTCGGTATTGTGATCATAACTCCTACTACACAAGTCCAATTCTGGAGTTCTTTATATGAAACGAAAGATAAAAGAATTATCTACAACTTTGTAGAACATGACAAAGTCCAATTCTGCCGTCTAGAGGTCCCAAAAATGCTTGCAAGTCTCGGGTCATGAGTTGTTAACAATGTGACCCCTTCTAGATGGGCATCATGGCAACCATTGGCTCATGCTTTGTTGGACAATCTGAAAGGACAGCATGGAAGGCATTCAAGGAGTATAAAACATCCTGGAAACCAACTCAATTTGCTGGAAAGGAAGCTCAACCAATAGCACATGCAAAAAGAAGGAATATTCATGCTAAGGTGGAAAAGCAAGTGACAACCCATCCATTACAACCACCCCCACCAGCAATGCCTCCACCATTGAGGCCCTTTCCAGCACGAATTTGGTAGCTAAAGGACCCTAAAGTATGTCATCTCCAAGCTATCCAACTAGTGAAGAAGCACTATAAAAGGGTGAGAGCTGAAGGGGGAGGGGCAACACATTCACACACCTTGAATCCAAAAAAAAATCTGCTCAAGTTGTTTTCCTTTCATTTTCTTTTGAGATTGTTGTGAGGAAACCATGTCTTTCCCATTTTCATTTGTTGTTTCAAGTTCATTCATGAACTAATTTTTCATTCTAGATCATAGGGATGTAGCCTACCCTAAATTTGCTATGGTTTGATGTACCATTTGTTGCAATTCATTCACAAAGTAATTTTGATTGATTGTTGTGAGCTTATTTCTTGCTTTAAGGAAGTGGCCAGCTTTATTGCAACTTTTAGGTAATAGGTGAAGTACCGAGAGGAGAAGTCTATTATCCGAAAATCATCAATCATCTCTAATCTAAATGCTGAAAGGGTTTAGGTTATCGTGGAATCAGTAGCAACAACGAACTTCATTGCTCCTAGAGGTAATCTAATTGACGAAAGTGATTAGGTGACTCTTTGAGACGAGACTAGACTAGCGAAAGCGGATAGTTTCATTATAGGTTGCTACCCATCAAAATTCATGTGTTTGGATGCAGCTTTCAATAGTACATTGATCCATAGCAAAGGAAGGGCGGTGAATTCCCGAATGATCTAGGCCTTTTATCATTGCTACTTTGATTATCATTTTCATTGTCATTTCTACTCTCTCTTCTCTTTGCATTCAATTCAATATTTGCTTTCTTATCAATCTTCAATTCCGATATTATTTCTCTTCATTTATTTTCTTAGCCATTAGATTGAATCATCTAATATCTTGCCTAGTCTCTGTGGATACGACCTTGAGTACCACGACGATTCTGTGCACTTGCAGGATTGACCACATCAAGTTTTTGGCGCCGTTGCCGGGGACTAGCGTCAAGTAATTTTAGGTTCTATCTAACTGGCCTTTTCTCTTGTTCATCTTTTCTCTAAGTTTCAGGTATTCTGGGTGCATGACCCATAACACCCGAAGTAAAAGCCGAAGGCTCGAATTTACATCAGAACCCGAAAGGTTGTTCAAAGCAAAATCTAAACAACAAGAAGAACCATCAAGTCTCCCAACAACCATGGCGGAAGGAAATGAACTCAACACAGTGCCCATGAACGAATTATTAGCTCGCCAAGCCGGCATGCCAAGATTCGGAATAGCCCAACCAGCCATAGAATCGGCTCACTATGAACTTAGACCGAGCCTCATCTCCATGGTTCAGCAAAACACCTTTGCTGGAACTCCATTCGAAGACCCTCACCAACACTTACATAATTTTCTTTCTTATTGTGACACTTTCAGGATTAATGGGTGTAGCGAAGATGCAAAAAGGCTCCGCCTATTCCCATATTCGGTGCGAGACAAGGCACAAAAATGGCTCTCTAGCCTCCCACCGAATAGCATCACCACTTGGGACCAACTCCAGTCCGCTTTCTTGAAGAAATTCTTCCCTTCTTCTAAAGTCACTCAACTTCGAGGAGAAATTCTAACCTTCAAGCAAAGGCCCGACGAGTCCCTCAAAGATGCATGGGAGAGATACCAAGACCTCATTGCAAGATGCCCAACTCACATGATCCATCCTCCCGTGTTGTTAAACACATTCTATGATGGCGCTACACCAACCGGGCAGTCCACCATGAACTCTATAGCCGGAGGAAACTTCATGTCAAAACTCTATCCGGAGGCTTGCCAACTAATGGAGAACTTAGCGGATGAAAGCACAAGCCGAAACCACCATGGAGTATTGCAAGTTGACAAGGTGCAAATGTTGGAGGCAACCATTGCTTCCTTGCAACATCAAATCAAGGAGATGAACACAAAACTTGCAAAGGCATCATCATCAAGTGCACCGGAGACAATTCTGAAATGTGAAGCTTGCAGCGGGCCTCATCACTTCAATGAGTGCCCAAAACTCTATTCGGAGGAAGTGAATTACATCAATAGACAACCCAACTACTTCAATCAGCAAGGAGGGAACCAATACCCTCAACCAATGAAGCCATACCAACAAGCATACCAAGGGCAACAACATTACCAAGGCAACCAACACAATTCTCAACCCGATATGGTCACCATGTTCAAGACTATCATGGAGGAGATTTCCCAAATCAAGGCACACAACAAAATCCTCGAAAATCAGATTGCGCAACAAGCCTCGATGTCTACTAATCAACAAGGAACCCTTCCAGGGAAACCAATGGAGGACCCGAGGATTGAACAATGCAATGCTGTGACACTTCGTAGTGAAGAGGAGTTAAGGGCTACAACACCAAGACAGCCTGATGTTGTGGAACAGACAACATCAACATCCAGCTTGGAACAGATAGTTCAGACACAGGCTGAGTCTGACGCTGAGCCTGTAGGCACGAAGAAGGCAGAGAAACACCCCCAGATTGTCAAACCATATCAACCTCCACTCCCATATCCAGAAGTATACTACAAGGCCAAATTGGAAGGGCAATTCACTATGATAGCCCAGGGGAGCACTCTAATTCAACATCTGCCGCCCAAGAAATGCCCAGACCCAGGAAGCTTTACAATACCATGTCATGTAGGGAGCAAGAAGATTGAAGGGGCACTATGCGACTTAGGAGCAAGTGTCAACCTACTGCCACTTTCCATCACTCAAGGTATGGATCTTGGGAACATGAAGACCACAAGGATGAAAATCCAGCTTGCTGACCGCTCACTTGTGCATCCTGTGGGAGTATTAGAAGATGTGCCTGTGAGGGTTGGTGACCTTTTTGTTCCCGTTGATTTTGTGATCACGGATATGTCGTTGGATGCCCACACACCCATCATTTTAGGGCGGCCGTTTCTTGCCACGACCAGAGCATTGATTGATGTTGAGGAAAGAAGAGTGACACTAAGAGTTGGAGAAAAAACGATGAACTTCAATATGCCCAATGCCACTAAACCAGAATTGGACTTCGACACCTGCTGCAAGTTTGACACTATTGATGACGGCATCAACTTAAGGCAACAAACTCAGCCTGTCCAGCAGCATATCCAACAGCCTATCCAGCAGCTTATCCAGCAGCCTGTCCGACAGCAATGGGCTACCCCTCAAACAGGAGCTGATGGTCTTGCACAAATTCTTCCCAGAAGATTGAGCGGGGTGCATTTGGATGTGAACAGTAGTACCATGGTTTACAAGGAGAAGCCCCCAAAAAGGAACAATGAGCAAAACACCAAACGTATCTTCAAGAAGGGAGGCCAAGTCCTTTTATGGGAAAAGAGGCGATCCAAGTGGACAGGTCCATTCACCATTCTTCGCTGTTTCCCTCATGGGGAAATGGAGATTGGAGGTGACAGAATCAGTCCGTTCATGGTCTATCGTAAAAAGGTAAAAATCTATCAGCCTACCATGGACGTTCTCAGAGGAATTCAATCTCTCCAGAACCCTCCAACCACCTGAACAGGGAGGGTGTCCAGCTAAAAGACGTTAAAGAAGCGCTATTCGGGAGGCAACCCGAGGAAAGAGAAGGAAAGAAGATCAAGTGGCCGAAACCAAGGAGCATGATGACTTCACGTCAAATAGAGAAGCATTCCTAAACTCAAACTTTTAAATTTATATATTCAATGCTTCAAAACATAATTTGATAAGCTAGTTGTTATGCATCTTGTCATTCACCTTATCATTCTATTCTTTCTCATTACGTTTTGAATTTTTTTTTTTTTTTTCAGATTGCATTTCAATTCATTGAGGAAAAGATTGGATTTGTTGTTTTGCATTTGTTTTGTTTTTCCATTCACGCCTTTACTCTTCTTGATCAATTCTGAAACAATAGGACTTTGTTGATTGGATTGATTTTGTTCCTTGTATGGCCTATAAAGAGACATTGTGATAAAAGTTTTCAAGTCACCTAGCTCATATTGGTTTGATAAAAGACAAGTTTGGATTTCTAAACAAGATCATTAGGAAGATGTCCTAAGGATTTGGTTTGCTCTTAGCTTTTTAAAAATTAATTGAGGTGTTTCAATTGCATTTAATTGCACAGTTTTAGAACACATCCATCGTTTTTACCAAGGCAAAATTTAGACACAACCTTGATTTGAGAAATGAGTTAGGCCATCCTTGAATTTCACCATATATAAACCTTGGCCAACCCGTGATCACATTATCCCTAGTTCACCACTTTGAGCCTAGTATGATGGTCAAATATTTTCTTCTATACCCACATCAACCACCTTTCACCCCTTAGTAGCCAATTAAGTGACCATCATGTGCCTGATCAGCATAATTTTTCTTGATTTATCCTACCCTTTTATCTGTTAAGTTGATGATGTCTAACCTCCTATTACTAGTATTGCTCATTGAAAGAAAGTTGACTGAACTTGCTGCAAGCAGGAGAACAAAATTTGCAGTCATGCACCTAATCCCACCAACATACGGGGGTCTTTTGCATTTCTTCACCACATTGTGGTCATCGCTGTAGTTCATCAAAATCTAACAAACACAAGCGTATGATCGCTATTGAAAAAAAAAAAGAGAAAAAAAAGAGATCTGAAGACAACATCACAGTCAGTATGAAGCAAAAGGAAATTCAACTTTAGGAGGAAATTTGATGCACAACTTCAACAGATACTTTGTCTACCTTTACCCCTTGTTGATACACCGACCTTGCCCCATTACAACCCTTAAAGACCTATTGATCTTAAGTTCAAGAATTGTGTCCAATAGTGGAAGTGGAAACCTTGGATGTGCATATGGGATGTTCAAACACCTCTTATTGATCAAGAGCATACCAAAGAAGGACTGACTAGTATAATCCTGTGCGGAAATTTGATCTTTGACTTCTTTGTTAAACTTAGCTGAGTAAAGTGCCTTGATTTACTTTTGATCTGCATGTCTCTATTTAGTCTACGGAACAAGTTAATTATAAGCAAGTCACAATGGATCAGAATTGAGAAAAGAAATCAGTGCATATCATTTTCACCATGGTTAAGATTTGCTTTGCTTGGGGACAAGCAAAAGTTTAGGTGTGAGGGTATTTGATGTGCACATATTTCACATAGTATTAAAGGCATGAAAACTTCTTTATTATTATTATTTTGAATAAAAATCATGCATTTACTTATCTTTCTTTGTTTTATTGTTGAATAAATTGCTTGAACTAACAATTATGTTTTCAGGTGTAAAATCGTCCCACTTC
>JAKUCV010003579.1:28362-113461 GCA_028386065.3 Turnera subulata
TAGGTTGTTACCCATCAAAATTCATGTGTTTGGTTGCAGGTTTCAATTGAAATGGTGCATTGATCCATGGCAAAGGAAGGGGGGTGAACACCCGAATGATCTAGGCCTTTTATCATTGCTACTTTGATTATCATTTTCATTGTCATTTCTACTCTCTCTTCTCTTTGCATTCAATTCAATATTTGCTTTCTTATCAATCTTCAATTCCAATATTATTTCTCTTCATTTATTTTCTTAGCCATTAGATTGAATCATCTAATATCTTGCCTAGTCTCTGTGGATACGACCTTGAGTACCACGACGATTCTGTGCACTTGCAGGATTGACCACATCAGCTTCCGCAGCGCTACTCCGCTTATACCTCAACCACGCTACTCAAGTTCATAATCAAGCACTTTCATGTCTACAAAATATAACACATATAGAAAACAAAATGCTCAAAGCATATGGAAGACACATGTCTCTCACCAACCCACAACCTCTATCTCGATGGGTACTAGCCATAAGACTCATCAACCCATGCCGCTTAGCAAACAATGCTCTGCTACCATTTTGTCATGCCCCCGCCTAAGCGCGACCGGCCAGGTACCGTGTGCACCCACATCGTGCCACAAGGAACCCCAAGGCCTATAATCATCTTCACAGCAACTAGTTGCCTCTACCTCGCGGGTTACCAACAAGAACATGCAAAGGCAACGTAGACACTAAAAGATGTAAAACAATCCATATCACTAATGTTATAGGATTCTGCTACAAGGGGCACTAACTCATGCTACATAGGGACTTAACCTCTTTACATGAATTAATACAATAGAACAAACGACTCGGCTAAACCCATCGACCTACAGCCCGCACTCTCATCCTCGCACCAGAAAGACAAGGGGCGAAAATTGGAGGGGGGGAGTTATATAGGCCATGCAAGAAAGGTACGTGCAAGGAACCTAGTGCCAATATCTCGTGGCGTACAAGTTTACTGCAAGTGCCCACCATCTCAAGGTACGTGCAAGCCTCGCAAGCACTACTCGTGCACCCAATGCACCTTAACCAACTGGCCAGTGGTACCACAATCACAAACACAATCAAGGCAAACACATGCCTTCACAAGCACATCACTGCAATGCCAAACATCAGCACAACAAGTGCAATGCAATGATGCCAACAAGGGCAGCAAGTATTCCCAAGTGCACAACTCAATCATAATGCACCAACAAGTCACCAATATATCACAATTACGCATAAATAACCAACAAGGCAACAAGTAGCCATGATCAGCCAAGAATGGATAGTTAACCAACAATGACCAGCAAGGTGATCCCACACAAATACACACACACACCATGCACACACAATTGGCCTTCCGCTCAATAAAGGGTGCACTAGCAATCACTACCTGCATAACCAAATTACTTACCATCACCTAGGCATCCCTAGGTCAATTCCTTCCTTTTATAACCATTATATGTATTGGGCCTTAGTCCTTGTAAACATCTACAAATGCACATAACAATCAGATCACAACAACCAAAACATGTCAAACACAACCCAACTACACAACACTTTTCTTTTCCCAATTCGGGCAGAAACTGCCCTGCACAAGCATCACCTTCAACCCAGAATACATAGCATCTATAAGCAGAACCAGCCTCAGGCTTCAACATAAGAGTTGTGGCCCTTCCTCTTAGCTTTCCATAGCCACCAAGAACACCCAATTTCATGGTGTGTAGCTCGAAATATGCCATCAACACCGAGACTGGGTCAAGCAGGAGCACTGCTGCTGGACAGCTGCAGAATAGTCCAATTGCAAAGAGAATAACTCACCCAGTTTTACTCTAAATCCCACAACATCGATGCCATATGAAAGCTATAGATGTTAGCTAATCGTAAGGTTTGGTTTCACTCAATTCTGACGAGGGGTTTGGCCGGAATCACCATTTTAGTTTCTAGGGGTCAGTCTGCCCGAGAGCAGAACCCCTTAGCTCACTTCCCCTCTCTTTCTCTCTTTGACTCTTTCTTTCTCCTCTCAAGCTGAGCACGAATTTAGTTCTAGAGATATGGGCGAGAGGTGCCTACTTCACCTCCTTAATGCATGGGCAAGTAGGTGAGTGAGCACCCACTTGCCACCTCTTGCCCAAAGCTTACCACTTGCATAAGCACGTGCCACCTCGTGCTTGTTTTCCGTCCTATTGGCTCGTGACACCTGGCTGCTAGCTTGCACACCTAAAGCCACTAGAAGCCTATTCTCGTGCTACTTGGCTCACTCTGATTGGCCGATTTGGTCAATCACGACTTTACACACCATCGAGTCCAATTGTGCACCAACGTGCACCCCGGTGCCCCTGTTGTGCACCATTGCGTGCCAACTCGAGCCAACAGGTATTGCATTTGAGCAATTGTGCCTCCAATGCACTAATTGCACCTAAGAAACACATTGGAAGCACTAACCAACATATGTCGACCAATTAAATTGATCGGGCTCTTGGTACCTCAAAGTTGTCCAACCCGTGCCTTAGCACTTTTCCGCACATACACTAGGCCAAGCCCGTGAGCACTATAAGCCACATTCTATGCCAAGAACCATCTCCCGTCATATAGGCATCACATTGTGCTCCAGGGTATACACGGGGTGTCACAACAGTGAGAAAAATGCAAAAGATAATGTTAGTGATGAGTCTGCGAAGGTAGAAGAGAAGAGGATGAGGAGAATGCCAATGAAGAAGATGAGAATGAGGAAGAAAATATGAAAGAAGAAGAGGAACTTGAAGAAGAAGAATAGCAAGAAGTAGAAGATGAAGCTGAGGAAGAGGATGAAGAAGACCAGGAACAAAAAGATGAGAAAGAAGAAGAAGAGGTTCCTGAGCCACCCAAGAAGAAGGTTGGGTTTTTGGGTTTTTTGGGCCCCCATGTTTAGTGATTTGGCCAATTTGGTACCCCGAGATTTTTTTTGGCCGGGCATATACCCTGAGATTGTATGGGCAGGCCAATCGTAGACCCCTGGTCAGGCACCTGCTGACGTGGAGGCTGCCCGGGTATTTGCGCGTATTACTGTAGCAAAACGACTGACGTGGAGGCTGCCCGGGTATTTGCGCGTGTTACTGTAGCAAAACAACGTCGTTTTAGAGGATTGGCTGGACATGTAGGATCCATGTGTCTTTGTGGGCTCCGCATGCTACCAACCCCGGCTTTTTCACCTAAGCGACCCGAAATTTGTTGGATACCGAAATGAAAGCTGACCCGATTTTGATTATTTATTTAATCATTTCTCTTTCTTTTAATCATATTTTATTTTTAACAATATTAAAAATGAGTAAAACTTAATCTCCAAAAATACTTGGTTTTAAATAAATACACCTTATTTTCCTAGATTTATTATTTTAAAAATTTTATTTTTTTCATATACTAATTTCTAAAAATTCCTATTTAAACTCTCCCACCGGTCTAAATTTGTAAAAAGTACCTAAATTTTTAATAATAATAATAATAAATAAAGAACGAGATCAAATCTCAAATATAAAAAAATTAGAAAATAAATATTTATTATTATAATTATTATCTTGTGCTAGAATCAAATTTTTGAAAAAAAATTAAAATAATTATACAATAGTGGCATAAATTCTCACTTAAATTCAATTTTAAATTATAAATTAGAAAGAACGATTATTGAACCAGATGTATTGAGTTAGTTTATTATTTTAATTCCCTTATTTTTCCAAAACCAATACTTTAATTCTTAAGGGTTTTTGGGTTTTTTGTGCCCCCATGTTTAGTGGTTTGGCCAATTTGGTACCCTGATATTTTTTTCTTGGCTGGGCATAGATCCCGAGATTGCATGGGCAGGCCAGACGTAGACCCCTGGTCCGGAGCGGTTTCGGTTCGGTATAGGAAGAATTTGGGGCTTTGAGTGAAGTGGTCCCCACTAAGCCACCTGTGTCCGACGTGGCATGAAACGGTGACGTTTTCTCACTTAAAACGACGTTGTTTTGCTACAGTAACACGCACAAATACCTGGGCAGCCTCCACGTTAGCAGGTGCCTGACCAGGAGTCTACGTTTGGCCTGCCCATGCATTCTCGGGGTATATGCCCGGCCAAAAAAAATATCGGGGTACCAAATTGGCCAAACCACTAAACATGGGGGCCCAAAAAATCCAAAAACCCATGAAGGTTAAAACAAGTGTCCAAGCCGTGTCTAACGAAAAATTGAAGAAGAAAGAAGATTGGAGTAGCAAGTATAAAACTCTTGCTAGGACTTACAATGTTACTGTGGGAGACTTTTAGGTTGTTGGGGTTACTCCAATCTTAAAGCATTATAGGCTGGATTACTTGGCTACCTTGAAGGTTCAAGCAGATCAGATGAGTGACTAAGTTCTATGAGAATCTGCGATGAAGAAGGACAGAAAAGGAGTGGTGCACTACAATACAACTTCCGGATTAAGGATGAATGTTGATGGTGCTCCAACCTATAGCCAGCAAGTGAAGGTGGTATGTGGATCAACCAAGAAGGGAACTTATCAGCAAACAAATCCTCTTGCTCGAGCGATGATGTATATGCTCACAAGAGTGATTCTGCCACGTCCTTGGCACTTGGTTGATATATCGAATGTTGATTTGTGGCTGATAGTCTGCATGATGAAGAAGGGTCCTATTTGCCTCGCATATCAAATGTTGCACCACATTGCTCTTTACAAAGCAAGGAGTCATGGCTTGTTGATCACTCTTATAGCCAGACGATTTGGTGTGAAATCAACCAAATCTACTACTCTCATGTAGCTTGGACAGAACGATCGCAAAATCTTGTCCAAGATGAGTATCAAGCTTACCTCAAGTGGAAAATATAAAGTGATTAGGGCTGGGGCAAACAACAAGGAGACTTAGTTGGATGATCTTGCAACTCGGGTTAGCTTTCTAGAAACTAATTTTGGAGCTTTGTGCGAAGAGGTAAGAGAGCTAAAAGCTTATATGATGGAACAGTTTGGGTTGGTTCTCTCCAGATTGCCCTCTCCAGCTCTATCTGATGATGAATGAAGCCTTTCTAGATCTGATGCTTTAGGACTCATGCATTGCATTCACATTGGTCCTATCTCTTAATTCTTATTTTGGTTTGTTCTATGCTCGAATATTTTCTATCTTTTTGGATATGATGTTTAACTTTTGGAAGTTTATTCTACTAGAATGAATGTTTAAATCTGCATGTTCTTTGTTCTGTTCCTATGTTATTGTTCCCTTTCTGTTGATGCCAAAAGAGGGAGAAACTGTTGTGGTGATTATATGCAGGAATGAGTGGATATGGATATGGTTTCTGTCAAAAACCATATGTAGTTGACCTGATTGATTATGTAGGGATTATAGAGAAATAGTTGATGCAACTGATTGATTACGCTGAGATTATTGCAATATGGTTGTTTCTAAAACTATACTTGAGAGCAATCTGACTAAGTTTTATGCAGGAAGTATGGAGTGCGAAATTTGGTTTTACTTAAACCATATGTAGTTGGCTTGATTGACTATGCAGGGATTATAGAGAAATAGTTGATGCTATTGATTGATTATGCTGAGATTATTGCAATATGGTTGTTTTTAAAACCATACTTGAGATCAATCTGACTAAGTTTTTTGCAGGAAGTGTGGAAATGTGAAATTTGGTTTTACTTAAAAACCATACTTACAACTATGATTTGGTTTCTGTTAAAAACCAAATTTATAAAGTATGAATGCTGCGCTACTTCGTATTATCTATACATTCCACTAATCTCTTGTGCAGAAAATGAAAACCACAGGAGGAGGTTTTGGCCATAAAAGTCAAAATAAAATTTACAAGGAATGCTTTTGGTCATAATAGGCCAAGTTAGTTTGTTTTCCGAAATTTTTCCTTGTTGAATTACAAAAATATTTTTGAAAGGAAGAGCAACAAAATAGGGGGGAGCTTTTAAAGTTATAAGGAAATATTTTTTATCCCTTGTCGCAAATGAAATCAATACTAATTTGTTATCATAAAAAAAGGGGGAGATTGTTGACTAAAAATTACGTTAATCACCTCTTAATGCTAAATTGTGATTTAACCATGTTTAGTCATGGTGTATAATTGATTTTGATGACTAACAAATTACAAGTGTGCTTTGAATTTTCTGTGTGTTGATTTTAGCTTAAAGGAGGGATTATGGTTTCTGTTAAAACCATATCTCAGAAACACGCCAGATGGTTTTTGTTGCAACCATATCTGTGAGCTGTCACTTCCAACTTTTTGTGCAAGTTGCGTGTAGTCCTCCAAGCAATTAAATCCCACTTCCAACGGCTTGAATTGGTGAACAAGTAAGAGGGAAGACTTTATGGAAGTGCAGATGACTTTACGACCTAACTCCTACTCAACTCAAGAAAGTGGTCCAAACTTTCCATTTTTGGTAATACTTTGCAACCAATGAGTTGACATGGCACAACAGTCCCAAATTGAAGCTTTAATGAACTAAAGTCAACTAGGAGTTCAAAGTTCCGTTGCAGCTTGTTTTTCCCCCAATTCAGATTCTATAAAGAGGGTCCATTACACCTCTGGAAAGGCATCCCAGCTATTGTGCAAAATCTGAGTTCATATTTATGCTTGAAATTTTGGTATCAAGAATTGGTTTTTCTGCTTACATTGCAAAACACATTCAAAGGGTAATTTGTAAGCAAGTCTTGGATTAGATTTGTTGAGTACTCAAGTCTAGGATTAGATTTGAGGATAGGTTAGAGCTTAGCACGTGAAAAGCTTGTAGGTTTGAGCTTAGCCTAGAAAAGCTTGCGTTTGCAAAGGTTAAGGTTGAACCCGCAAAAACCTAAGCATAGTGAGTGTTTGAAATCTTAAAGGAGGGAACCTTTAGGTTGTGGAGTACCTGGTGAGGGGGAACCACTCTAAATCACTTGTGTTCACTTTCTCTTACTCCCCTTACTCGCATTATTGCTTCAAACCACTCACCAAGTGTTACCCAGATTTAGTATCACAAAAACCAAATCTCCACTATCCGAAGAAGTTCAAAGCCTAATTCACCCCTCCCCTCTTAGGCACTTTCAGGCCAACAATTGGGTCAATAATAATTAATAAAGGGTAATTAGATCAATTTGTTGACTTTTCTAGAATTAGTGCTTTTATATAATATATAGATTATTCATAAATAAATTAATTTATAAATTTTTTTTGCATAATTTTATATCAATTTTAATATTAATAAAAATTAGGAAAAATTTTATTTAGCACATTCTAACTTTGTTAGAGTATCAATTTGGCCATCTAATAAATTGTTTTGAACATTTTAGCAATCTAATTTACCAACCTATCCCAATTAAGGTATTTTATCTTGAGAAAAGAAGAAGCATTCTCTACAAAAACATAAGTAAAATAGAAATATTTTATTTAAATGAAAAATTTATTACAAACAAAGTTAGTATAATATTAAGAATTAGTTTTTTAAATTAAGAAATATTACTCCAATTTAAGAATAAAAGTAAGTAAAAAAGAAAGAGATCGGGAGAAAGCAGAAATAAAAATGATTAATGGATAAGAAGATGGTTTTTAAATTGTGAAGGATAATCAGAAAAGAAATAAATATGTAGAATCTTTTATTTAGTAGCACTACATCATTTAGCTTTAGGATTTTTTTAAAAAAAATAACTATTGAAAATAAGATTTAAACTAACTTTAATAAAATTATATGGTTTTAATAATTTACATACCCACCTAACTGTTGGCCCAAAAGTGGCTAAGGGGCTGGGTGGTGGTTGGGGAGAAGGGGGGTTAATTAGCCTTGCTGATTAAAACCTAATTTGGCATCATATATGTCAAAATGGTTTTCTCTCTGAAATTGTGTTTAAGACTACTATTGAACACACTAATTAAAATGCAAAGAGAAAAGGGTTAGAGAAAATATGACACAGAATTTATAGTGGTTCGCCACACAGGACTACCTCCACTACTCAAGGATCACCCCTTGAGATTTCTAACTCACTCTTATTATGGTTTTTCACGAGTTCAACCACTAACCTATAATACAAGGTTTTCCTTCAGGCTCAACTCAAACCTTACACACTCACCACAAAGCTTTTCCTAGCTTTGCCTTATAAAAAATCCTTTGATACAGAAGCTATTACTAAGCACAACAACTTTTCCCTTTAGATATTATCTCACAATGAATGAACTAAGAAAAGTGTTTATCTCTCTCTTTTGCTTGACTTGAGAACTGCAAGTGTACTGTCTTTGCCTGAATTCAAAATCTTTGTTTTAGCAGCTCTAAAGATCTCTTTGAGTCAGCATCTCTTTATATAGAGGCAGGAGTAATAATTTCAATTCAAATTGACCCGTTAGCTGTCCCTTCCATTCCACCTCGTTCTGTTGTCAGAGGTGCCAGAGTGTCAACGTTCTTCTTCCCTGTTGTCCCTTTCATGCTTTGGCACGTGACCCATCAGACTGCAATTTTTTGACCATTGATGACATTGTTTAGTATAGTCCTAGGTTGGTCTTAGGAAGTCTGAATTCAGCTGCCTTTTGATTTGTTTAAGGTTATTTTTATCACAGAATCAATCCCAAAAATGGTAGGTACTAGGTTTGTTGACCAATGCCATTAGGGTTTAAATAAACATGAGTGGTATGGGAGTTTGCACTTTGAAAGCGACATCCCATGCTCCAAAACTAATCCCACTCACTCATCTTCCAAGGCTTGAATGTGATGTTTGATCACGGATTGGAGGCTCCTCATGTGAGTTGCAATACATGGTTAGGCACAACACATGCTACACATAAGTTTGTCATAATCAAAACCTAGTTAGTGTATTAAAACATATAATAATAATTGGTATAATTAATTGTATTTAAATACATATTATAATAGTATAATCAATGTCTCATTTTAGTGCATGCCTTATGTTAATAAGCTCAATTAATTATCATTAAGTAACTTCCTAATCATCATCCAATTCACATTCTCCTCCTTTTTTATGATGACAAACCTTAAAAAAATATGGAGATGTGAATGTATGCTCCCCCTCAACATATGCTCCCCCTAGATAAAATATTTTTCCAATTTGTCAATCTTTCAAGCGGTTAGAGCATGAAGAGAAGAAAAATAAATTGAAGACATAATGTTTAGAAGCCACATTATATTAAAAGAGAATGAACATGTCGAAAAACACAGATCCACATGCTCCCGAACCCAAATCTCTCCCACAACCTAGTGATCTCTCCCCCTTTTGGTATCACAAAAAGCACACAAGGGTGGACAGATTTGCACCTAGATGCCATAACAGAAACAACAGCAACAGACAGTAGACAGAACTAGTCAAGAACCAAGTAAAACAGCAACAAAGAGACATATTGGCACCGAAGATCCCAAAACTACCAGCAAAGTACAAGAAACAGATAAACATGCATGATCCTAGGTGAGCATCAGATTTGGATGGCCATGTGGAAGTCAAACACTAGCAGATTTTTGGCCGGATGAGGAATCAGTAGACTCATCTGCATCAGTAGACTCATCTGAATCCTCAGAAATCAACAAATCCAATTGTGCTTTACCCATTTCCATAAGCTTGCTCATCATGCCTTTAAGCTCAAGAAGCTCCTCTTTCACATCCTTTATCTCCTCAGTAAGAGCCTCAATGCGAGCATCCTTCGAGGCACTCGGCTGAACCACATAGAAGATCCCATGCTTATTCTTTTTAAGGTACATTTTGCTAAGAGTGGTTGTACAAATGGGCACACTAAGAACAGGATGATGCGCATTGGTGGGAATCACACCAAAATGGCGAGCAATCAGGGTGATACGGTGTCCATAAGGTCGAGCAGAAGAGAGCCGAAGACGATGGAAGATTTTAAAGCCATAGTCCACACTATTATTGGTCAGCAAATAACCCATAAGCCACATTAACCGGATTTCCAGAATCGGTGTTATATATCTAACAGACCCCTTTCTCAAATTCAGCAGCTTTCTAATCAATTTGGCATCAACAAAGACAGAGATGCCACTAATCGTGCTTTGCAGACCAATTGTGTTTCCACTATCATCATGCTTCGGTATCATATTGGAATGAAAATCTTGGACAAGAGATTCATAAGCAGATACCTAAAGTGTGGCCAGTGTAGTGAGTTGAGCACGCTCCACAATCTCTTCAACCCCAAACCCGGTTAGATCATCAAAGTGCACTGAGACAGATTTCAAGAATTTGAATTTGTTACCCACAATTCCAGTGGGGTTCTTTGCATCTTCAGCAATCTCCTTTGCCTTCGTTCTTGACCTAGAAAATTTCCCAGACTTGCTAACATGCTTAACAGTAGGCTCATAACATTCTTCACTCCAAGAACCATCTTCTTCAATTAGAGCAACAAGAGGTGTGTCTCTTATGACTCCCTCAAGCGTTATATCTGGAATTTCCTCATCCGTATCATCATCATCATCAGACCCAGCAACCTCATATACAATCTTCTCTTTTCCTTTCCTAGACACTGGACCTCTCAACTGTTGTTCTTGAGTGCTGCTGTGAAGATTCCGTTTTGGCATCGCAGATGCCATAAGCTTTTCACGTCTAGAAGGGGCCTTCTTTTGTGGAGCTGAGGTGGTTTTGGCTCTTTTGGCAGGGTATTTTTGAGCTAAGGGGGTATCATTGTCTGAAATTATTTTCTCACAGGAATTCCTAGGGTTCTCAGGTTGATTTTCAGTGAAAGGGTCAGGAGGAACCTCAAATATATTCTGGGTGGTTGAAAGATTGTCAACAGGAGGAAGGTCAATGAGTGAGGGTTGCTTTTGAACAAGCTCAAGTACCTTGGCCTACTTCTCAAGGTCGAGTTCCTTCACAAAGTGATCAATCATGGATTTTCTCTTCAAAGCACGAAAGTTTGTCTGTTCATGGGATCAGTGGGGTGTAGAGGAATTCGAATCTAGGATAAGAACTCATCTGTGGAGACTGTGATATTTGCAAGAGTTTTTGCAGCCTCTTGGTCAATAATTGGTGCAGGTAGGTTTGAAAGAGTGGAAGACATCTTTGGAGAAGAGTGTTTTCGCTTCTTAGGAGGTTTTGGTAAGGTGTTTGGAGGTCTTGTGGAGGGAGTTGATAGAGGAGGTTTTGTATGTCTTGTGACTCGTGTAGTAGAAGTCTTTGAGGTAGTAGGATTTGGTGGAGGAATTATAGGGTTTTCGGCTGTAGGAATTTTAGAAGGAGTCTTAGTTCAACCCATATCTAGTAACTGATGCTTTAATGGTAGTGACGGCGAGAAAATAGGTGTAGAATAAGGGTGGATAAGGCAAGAGGTTTAACTAGTGGAGTTGGATTTCCTTTTAGGTCCAACGGTTAGAAGGGATTTTATTACCACCATAACACTCAACCCTTTAGACCATTAGGTAATGGTAATCATGGCAGACAGTCAGGCTCACCGCCCGAGAGTGACTGTAGTCGCTTTTCAACCCACTTGCACGATGTTAGACCCGTGACATTATTTTAATCCTTTTCTCACAGCTTTCGACATAATAGTCTCGCAGATGCCAAACCGTCTAAATTCCTTTCCTGACCATTAACCCACTTTGTGTAGACTTCTAACCCATCCTTTTTAGGCTCATCATAGCTCAGATTTTCTAAGTGATATGTGAGTGTTTTGAATGCATGTTATATGCACAAAATAATCAGAAAATATACCTGGATGTCCTTAAATTTAAGATGCATTACACATACCAAGCTCCAACCGAATTTTTGTAAATTGTTCTTCCTTCAAGGGTTTTGTGAATATTTCTGCAAGTTGCCTCTCGGTTGTGACAAAATCAAGTGTTATATCTTTGTATTATATCAAGCACATGATCTCTAATAAAATGGTGCCTTATTTCTATGTGTTTAGTTCTTAAGTGTTGAATAGGATTTTTAGTCAAATTTATGGCACTAGAACTATCACATAAAATTGGTATAGCATCAAACTTCAAACCATAGTCAAGTAATGTTTGTTTCATCCAAAGAAGTTGTGCACAACAAGATCCTGCAGCTACGTACTCTGCCTTGGTTGTTGATGTAGCCACTGAATTTTGTTTCTTACTAGACCAAGAGACTAGTGAATTTCCTAAAAATTGGCATGTCCCACTAGTACTCTTTCTATCAAGCATGCATCCAGCAAAGTCAGCATCAGAATATCCAATTAAATTAAATGATTCAACCTTGGGATACCAAAGACCAAGAGAGGATGTTCCATTTAGGTATTTAAAGATTCTTTTAATAGCTCTCAAATGAGATTCTTTAGGACATACTTGAAAACGAGCACACAAGTACACACTAAACATAATGTCAGGTCTAGATGCAGTAAGATAGAGAAGACTTCCAATCATACCTCTATATTTCTTAATGTCCACATCTTTACCGGATTCATCTTTATCAAGCTTTGTTGTTGTGCTCATAGGAGTTGGGCTCACTTTGGCGTCTGACATGCTAAACGGTTTGAGTAGCTCCTTTGTATATTTGGTTTGACCAATGAAGATGCCATCATCATATTGTTTGATTTGGAATCCAAGAAAGAAATTCAGTTCCCCCATCATGCTCATCTCGAATTCACTATGCATTAGTTTTTCAAAATCTTAATATAGAGCATCATTAGTAGCACCAAATAATATATCATCAACATAAATTTGCACAGAAATTAAGTCATTTTTTTGGTATTTCACAAAGAGTGTGGAATCAACTTTACCTCTAACAAAGTTTTGAGAGAGAAGAAATGTACTTAACCTGTCATACCATGCATTTGGAGCTTGTTTGAGTCCATATAGAGCCTTTTTAAGCTTATAGACATGTTTTGGACGCTCATAATTCTCAAATTTGGGAGGTTGCTCCACATACACCTCTTCCATGATTATACCATTCAGAAAGAACTTTTCACATCCATTTGGTAGAGTTTGAAGGACTTATAGGATGGATATGTAAGTAGCATCCGAATGGACTCGAAGGCGAGCTACGGGTGCAAAGGTCTCATCAAAGTCAATTCCTTCTTCTTGATTATAGCCTTATGCCACAAGCCTAGCTTTGTTCCTTGTCATATTTCCAGCCTCATCCAATTTGTTCCTAAATACCCATTTGGATCCAATTATTGGGTAATTGGTGGGTCTAGAAACTAATTCCAAACATCACTTTTCTCAAATTAGTTGAGTTCTTCTTACATTGCCATCACCCAATTTTCATCATTAATGGCATCGTTTATGTTTTTGGGCTCAATTTGGGATAGAAAAGGCTTGATGAGAATTTAGATTATGTAGGGAGGCTCTTGTAGTTACCTCCTTTGATAGATCTCCAATAATATTACTGGTTGAAAGTTCTTTTGGCACTTTCAATGCCGAAACGTCATGAACAACAGATGCTGTAGATTGTGAAAGGGGTTCATTTTGAATTGCATTTGCAATTGGCACTTCTTCCTCCCTTTCAATCTCAACAGATTTTTCAGGGATATCAACATGGATATCTCCTAGTTGTTTATCTTGTCTAAGCATATTCTCATCATCAACACCATTGTTAGTTTGCACAAATTCATCAAATACAATATGTATTGATTCCTCAACTATAAGAGTTCTTTTTTTTGTAGACCCTATATGCTTTACTCCTAGTTGAGTATCCAAGAAACACACCATCATCAGATTTAGCATCAAACTTCCCTAAAGAGTCCTTAGTATTTAGTATAAAGCACTTTGACCCAAAAACTTTAAAGTAGCTAATTTTTGGTTTTCTATCACGCCAAAGCTCATATGGAATTTTCTCTAGTTGTGATCTAATTGTTACACGATTTAGGATATAGCAAGCAGTGTTTACTGCTTCAGCCCAAAAGTAAGTTGGCAAAGATTGTTCATTTAACATTGTCCTAGCCATTTCTTGTAGAGTTCGGTTCTTCCTTTCTACTATCCCATTTTGTTGGGGAGTTATAGGAGCCGAGAATGTATGCTCAATGCCATGTTCATCATAAAAATAATTAAATACATGGTTATCAAATTCACCACCATGGTCACTCCTAATCTTGACTAATTTATAACCTTTTTCATTTTGAAGTTTTCTTATCAAGGAAGCAAATTCATAAAGTGCATGGTCCTTTTGTGAGAGGAAGATGACCCATGTGAAACGAGAGTAGTAGTCAACAATAACGAAAGTGTAACACTTACCTCCAAGACTTACCAGTTTAATAGGTCCAAAGAGATCAATGTGCAGTAGCTCAAGTGGTTTGGTAGTGGAGATGCACTTTTTAGGCTTGAATGAGCTTTTGAATTGCTTTCCAATTTAGCATGAGTGACATACCTTCTCTTTTTCAAACTTCAACATAGGCAGTCTCCTCACAAGTTCCTTGTTTTGAAGATTTGCAATAAACTCATGATGTGCATGCCCCATTCTTCTATGCCAAATTTCAGCTGTTTTTGTACTAACATTTAAGCTGTTTTTGTACTAACATTTAAGCACTTGTTTTTCGGATTAGTAACATTACACATATTAATGGAATACAAGTTTCCTTGCCTTTTACCGACAAGCAAAGTTTGGTTATCATCATTGTTAGTTACTAAGCACTTGTTAGATTCAAAAATTACTTTGCATCCACGGTCACACAACTGACTAATGCTAAGTAAATTGAATTTTAGATTTTCAACCAACAACAATTGCTCAATAGTTGGATCCTTACCGATATTACCAATAGCCAATACCTTTTCTTTCGATTTGTCACCGAAGGTGACAGAACCTTTACTTCTCGGATTCAAGGATGAGAACTTGGACATATCACCCGTCATATGTCTTGAGCACCCACTGTCAAGTACCCACTCATCCCAATTGACCTATTGCAATATCAAGTTTCAGGTACCCAGACTTGCTTGGGTCCTTGGAAATTAGTTTTGGTACTTTTGGGTACCTACATGAATTTTATAGGACAATTCTTCTTCTAAAAATACAATTTTTTATTTTATGTCCATGTTTTTGCAAAAATAACATGTGCCATTATGACTAGATGTAGGTTTAATGAATTTAGCTTCATGATTTTTTTTAAATCTCCATATTTTTGAAAATGGTGTTGGACTCACATGCTGCCGAAACACGTGATGTGTAGCCCCTAAACCAACTTTTTGTAAAGTATGCCTTTGTTGACTTAGTATCATATCTAAACCTTTACTACCATGATCAAACTTTTTTAGCAAACTTTTCAGAGATTCCACAGTCTTTTTCAGATTTGAATTTTCATGTGCAAGTTTTGTATTATCTTCTTTACATACAATAATTTGTTGCTCAAGATCCTTATGTGACTTAGCAAGAGTTTCTTTATCCGCTTTGGCGTCTTCAAAGCCATTATTGCACAAAGTCAAATTTTTAGCAATTTCTTCATTTTTTATCATGTACTCTTTCTTTTCAAATTCTAATAGTTCTACCTTTCTTTTTAATGCTTTGTTTGTCTTAGCCATGGCTTTTAAGCTCTTATATAACTCATCATATGCATCATGCAGTTCATCAAAGGAAAAATTAGATGAGCTAGAGTAGTTTACCTCCTTTTCTTCTTGTGCCATAAGATAAAGATTTGCCGATTCCTCTTCATCCGATTCATCATCTGAATCCGGGTCATCCCAAGTTGCCATTGCTCTCTTTCCTTTGTTCTTGAAGTTTACAAACTTGGATTCCCTTACGTTGGGACATTCGGCCTTGATGTGCCAGGGTTGATTACAACCAAAGCACAAAAGTTGCTCTTTCATTGATTCATCAACTTTCACTCCTCTAAAGTTTCTTCCCTTCTAATTTTTCTTTTTCAGAAACTTGACAAATCTTCTTGTAATCAAAGCAACATCAGGGTCACTTTCGGAATCACTCTCATGTGAAGACTTGAGAGCTATGTTCTTCTTTTTCTTTGGGTTTTCTTCAAATTTTGACCCGTGGACAATGAGGCTTCCATTAGATCATTGTAAGTGAGAGTGTTCATGTCTTTGGCTTCCTCAATAGCAGTAACCTTTAGTTTCCATTCAGAGGGAAGAGATCGAAGGATTTTTGTCACCTTCTCCTTGTTTGTAATGATGGTGAATCTTGTGTCAAGTTCTTGTATTGTTTCATCAGGCAACATTTAGAACAGCTCAAACTCTCTCATCAGGCGATTCATCTTTGACTCTTTGACTTGGTTGGTTTCTTCATGCGCAATGCATAGAGTATTCCAAATTTCATGTGCTGTTTCGCATGATCTGACTTTTTCCAATTCGGCTTGACTGATGCCACAAAGGAGTGCATTCTTTACTTGGGCATCTAGTTTAACTTTCTCCATTTCAGCTTCACTCCAGGATTTCATTTCCTTGGTTGGATGTGAGTAAGGAGAATTTACAACTTCCCACATCTCAAGATCCTTTCCTTCAAGAAAGGTCTTCATGCGAAACTTCTAATGATCAAAGTTGAGACCATTGAAGAAGGATGCATTGTTGATATTGTTTCCCTCATTAATCCACAAATGGAGATTCCTTGCTCCGCTACCAATTGTTGGCCCAAAAGTGGCTAAGAGAGGGGGAGGGAGGGGGAGGGGGGGGGGGGGGGGGGGGGATCAAGATCCTTTCCTTCAAGAAAGGTCTTCATGCGAAACTTCTAATGATCAAAGTTGAGACCATTGAAGAAGGATGCATTGTTGATATTGTTTCCCTCATTAATCCACAAATGGAGATTCCTTGCTCCGCTACCAATTGTTGGCCCAAAAGTGGCTAAGAGAGGGGGAGGGGGGGGGGGGGGGGGGGGGGGGGGGGGGGGGGGGGGGGGGGGATTGGTGAATTAGCCTTGCTGATTAAAACCTAATTTGGCGTCACAGATGCCAAACTGTTTTTCTCTCTGAAATTATGTTTAAGACTACTAATGAACACACTAATTAAAATACAAAGAGAAAAGGGTTAGAGAAAATATGACACAGAATTTATAGTGGTTTGCCACACAGGACTACCTCCACTACTCAAAGATCATCCCTTGAGATTTCTAACTCACTCTTATTATAGTTTTTCACGGGTTCAACCACTAACCTATAATATAAGTTTTTCCCTTAGGCTCAACTCAAACTTTACACACTCACCACAAAAGCTTTTCCTAGCTTTGCCTTACACAAAACCCTTTGATACAGAAGCTATTACTAAGTACAACAATTTTTCTCTTCAGATATTGTCTCACAATGAATGAACTAAGAAAAGTGTTTATCTCTCTCTTTTGCTTGACTTCAGAACTGCAAGTGCACTGTCTTTGCTTGAATTCAGAATCTCTGTTTTAGCAGCTCTAAAGATCTCTTTGAGTCAACATCTCTTTATATAGAGGCAGGAGGGATAATTTCAATTCAAATTGATCCGTTAATTGTCCCTTTAATTCCAGCCCGTTTTGTTGTCAGAGGTGCCAGAGTGTCAACGTTCTTCTTCCTTGTTGTCCCTTTCACGCTTTGGCACGAGACCCATCAGACTGCAGCTTTTTGACCATTGATGACATTATTTAGCATAGTCCTAGGTTGGTCCTAGGAAGTCTGAATTCAGCTGTCTTTTGATTTATTTTTATCACAGAATCAATCCAAAAAATGGTAGGTACTAGGTTTATTGACCAATGCCATTAGGGATTAAATAAACATGAGTGGTATGGGAGTTTGCACTTTGAAAGCGACATCTCATACTCTAAAACCAATCCCACTCACTCATCTTCCAAGGCTTGATTGTGATGTTTGATCACAGATTGGAAGCTCCTCATGTGAGCTGCAATACATGGTTAGGCACAACACATACTACACATAAATTTGTCATAATCAAAACCTAGTTAGTGTATTCAAACATATAATAATAATTGATATAATTAATTGTATTTAAAGACATGTTATAATAGTATAATCAATGTCTCATTTTAGTGCATGCTTTATGTTAATAAGCTCAATTAATTATCCTTAAGTAACTTCCTAATCATCATCCGATTCACACTAACATGCTAACTATGTTTAACTCATTTCCTCAAAAAATAAAAAGATTTGGATTTAACTTTAACTAAATTATATGGTTTGAAGACCGAATGCTTTAATCGTAATGGGTTGATAAGTTAAGTTATTCAAATGTTCAAACAAATTATTAGATGACCAATTTGATACTCAATCAGAATTAGGGTGTGCTAAATGAAATTTTGTCTAAAAATTACTTTTAAAAAATATTCATGTTGTTATTGCACATGTATAAAAACTAGTTGCGAAAAAAAAAACGTAAAAGTTTAGGAATTGGGGAGTAGAAATCTCGTTTTCTAATTTTTGTTTTACATCCTCTCTTGCTCCATTATTAATTGTCCCTACCAATGTAGAGTTGGTCCAAGTGGTTAGCGATTTGGCTTCGCTTAAGCGAGGTCTCGGTTTCGAGTCCTCGTTTATGCAGAACATTTTCATTAGGAGACTCACCCACCATATTTAGGTGCACGATCCGGGTCGTTCCGGATTAATCGCGACAAAGCTCCGGAAACCGGATGGGAAACAAAAAAAAATTATTAATCGTCCCTTAATTTTCCTAATTTGCCGAACCTAGTTTTGTATTTTTTAGTCCTTTATTATTTTTTCGTTTTCCTTCCTCTCCACCACTTCACAGAGCATTTAACCGCAAAATCGGGTTGGGCGTACAAAGAAAGAAAAGAGGAAAATTCCAAAGGCTTTTCCACCAACGATCTCGTGCACGTCCCGACCGACGTGTCCACATTTGATAACACGTGAACCAATAGAAATCAAAATAGCAAACCTACCGACCAAGCCAGGGAAGGGAAGAGCAGAAGAATTTGAATCTCCCGTGTAATTATAAGTTTTCTTTAATATTGGGCAAGAAGGTTCTAGAGTGAGGGAAAAATCAGGAGGGAATAGAAGGATCTAGAAACCCTAGAGCGCGTCTACTGACATATAAACAACATAACCGCACCTGCCAATGGCCTCACTCACTCTTGGATTCCCCCTCCTCTCTTCCCTTCTCTCTCTTGAAAATTTCGACGACTCCTCCGTCTCTCAATCTATCAAAGAAGAGCGAGTAAAGAGAAAGAAGATATGGTGAGCGACACAGAGACCTTTGCGTTCCAGGCGGAGATCAACCAGTTGTTGAGTCTGATCATCAACACCTTCTACAGCAACAAGGAGATCTTTCTCCGTGAGCTCATCAGTAACTCTTCTGATGTACGTATCTTTTCTTTCGCTCCCCCTCTGGTCTTGCTTCTTTGTTTATTTTGATCTGAAGACTGTCATGGTATCGTTATTTGCTAGATCTATTATGCCCCGTGTTTCTAGCAGTTGTGATACGTAGATCTGTCGCTTCTTCGTCATAAGATTCGAGACATTAGCATGATCTTGCTCTTTGCTTATGCTCCATCGATTTAGGCTTTTGACTCCCTTTGATGTATTATCCCTGGTATCGGCAAGTTTATTATGACTATGTGGTTGCAACCTATATTCAGGGATTACTAATGTTTGTGTGGGACCTATTCTTGTTGGAATTAGGTTTCTGTGTTTTTTTGCTTGGTCGATAACGGTGCTCTTTTTTATGTGCTATAGCATCCCCCCTCTTCTTGAAAGAGTTAGGTGTTCGGTTTATTTGTTCATTGTGGCCGACATATTACCTTTTCAGGCTCTGGATAAAATCCGATTTGAGAGCTTGACTGACAAGAGCAAGCTCGATGCTCAACCGGAGCTCTTCATCCACATTGTTCCTGACAAGGCCAACAACACTCTGTCTATTATTGACAGTGGTATTGGCATGACCAAGGCTGGTATGCGCTGCTGTCAGCTACTTGATGTTGCTCTGTTTTGTATTTTATGATTCGTGTGATGTTATATGTGGTTATAATTTGGTAATGTTTACTTGGCTGTTTGGCAGATTTGGTGAACAATCTTGGTACCATTGCCAGGTCTGGGACCAAGGAGTTCATGGAGGCGTTGGCAGCTGGAGCTGATGTTAGCATGATTGGACAGTTTGGTGTCGGTTTCTACTCCGCCTACTTGGTTGCCGAGAAGGTTATTGTTACCACCAAACACAATGACGACGAACAGTATGTCTGGGAGTCCCAAGCCGGTGGGTCATTCACTGTCACCAGAGATACCTCAGGCGAGAACCTCGGCAGGGGAACGAAGATCACTCTTCACCTCAAGGAAGACCAGCTTGAGTATCTGGAGGAACGCCGCCTCAAGGACCTAATCAAGAAGCACTCTGAGTTCATCAGTTACCCAATCTCTCTCTGGATCGAGAAGACCACTGAGAAGGAGATCTCAGATGATGAGGATGAGGAGGATAAGAAGGACGAGGAGGGAAAGGTTGAGGATGTGGACGAGGAGAAGGAGAAAGAAGAGAAGAAAAAGAAGAAGATCAAGGAGGTGTCCCATGAGTGGTCTTTGGTGAACAAGCAGAAACCTATCTGGATGAGGAAGCCCGAGGAGATCACCAAAGAAGAGTACGCCGCTTTTTACAAGAGCCTTACTAATGACTGGGAGGAGCATTTAGCTGTCAAGCACTTCTCAGTGGAGGGCCAACTTGAGTTCAAGGCCATTCTCTTTGTTCCCAAGAGGGCACCATTTGATCTTTTTGACACAAGGAAGAAGCCTAACAACATTAAGCTCTATGTCCGACGCGTATTCATTATGGACAACTGTGAGGAGTTGATCCCTGAATACCTGAGCTTTGTGAAGGGTATTGTAGATTCTGAGGATCTCCCACTCAATATCTCAAGGGAAATGCTGCAACAGAACAAGATCCTCAAGGTCATTCGCAAGAACTTGGTGAAGAAGTGCATCGAGCTCTTCTTTGAGATTGCCGAGAACAAGGAGGATTACAACAAGTTCTACGAGTCCTTCTCCAAGAACTTGAAACTTGGTATCCACGAGGACTCGACTAACAAAACAAAGCTGGCTGAGCTTCTCAGATACCACTCTACCAAGAGTGGAGATGAGATGACAAGCCTCAAGGATTACGTGACAAGGATGAAGGAGGGCCAGCAAGACATATACTACATCACTGGGGAGAGCAAGAAGGCTGTGGAGAATTCCCCCTTCCTGGAGAAGCTGAAGAAGAAGGGCTATGAAGTCCTCTACATGGTTGATGCTATTGATGAGTATGCTGTTGGCCAGCTCAAGGAATTTGAGGGCAAGAAACTTGTCTCTGCCACCAAGGAAGGCCTGAAGATTGACGAGAGTGAAGACGAGAAAAAGAAGAAGGAAGAGTTGAAGGAGAAGTTTGAGGGTCTCTGCAAGGTCATTAAGGATGTGTTGGGAGACAAAGTTGAGAAGGTTGTGGTGTCTGACCGTGTTGTTGATTCTCCATGCTGTTTGGTGACTGGCGAGTATGGGTGGACTGCCAACATGGAGAGAATCATGAAGGCCCAAGCATTGAGGGACAACAGCATGGCTGGCTACATGTCAAGCAAGAAGACCATGGAGATCAACCCGGAGAACCCAATCATGGAGGAGCTCAGGAAGAGGGCGGATGCAGACAAGAATGACAAATCTGTGAAGGACTTGGTTCTGCTCCTTTTTGAGACCGCACTCCTCACCTCTGGTTTCAGCCTCGATGACCCCAACACCTTCGGCAACAGGATCCACAGAATGCTCAAGCTTGGTCTGAGCATTGATGAGGATGCTGCGGATGGAGATGCGGACATGCCCCCATTGGAGGACGCTGATGCTGATGCCGAGGGAAGCAAGATGGAGGAAGTAGACTAAGCCTGGCAGACTTATGGAGCTCGTTTAATTAGTTTTTTTTTTCTTTTTAATATTCTGGTATTTTAGTAATGGCTCGCTTACTCTGGTTAACGCTTGGACGGGATTTTTGGATATTTTTAAGCCTGCTTTTGAAATTTTGGTTTTGGTCGTGACAGCCGTTATCTTGAATAAAGTGAGGCTTAAAATTAAGGTTTTATCGGTTGATTCCGTGCCTTGTCTATCTCGCTCGTTTTCATATTCATGCTTTACTCTTGCTTTTGCGATTCCTTGCTAGATCCCTGGTTTATGGAGTTCTAGTGCATTGCCTTGCCTTTGAGCTGGTCCGGGGATGCAGAGTGTGAATGTCCCGTCAGCCTTCAACCAAGGCGTCATGCCATGGACTCGTGGTGTGGTGGTGATTATACACGCCAAAAAATAAAGTTGCAAATATACTATTGCTTTCCAAATCATGCCATGCCCTCATAGAAACGTTCTCCTTTTTGTATGTATCTCTTTTTTTATTATTATTTTTTTGATCAGATGTATCTCTCTTTCTAATGTAGTAGATTCAAGCATACCATGGAACTCTTCTTAGTCTTCGTCCATCATGCCCTATTGAAACCAACTATATCTTCTTTAGTCTATGTTCATCATGGCCAAACCAACTATATCTATGGTGTTTGTTGTTGTTGATTTGTCATTCTTTTTTTTGTTCTTTTTTCTTTTTTTTTTTATAGTATCAAAAAAAATTGATTCATGTATCAACCGCTTCGACATGGGAAGAAGATTGGAACATGTTCATCGAAAATATTGATACGAGTATTCTAAGATAATTATATAAAGAAACTATATCATATACACTGAATCTGTTTTTTTTTGTCGAATATATGATATAATATATATATTGAACTTTTTAAAGCCAAAGATAACTAGCTCATTTTTTTGGTCCATAAACATCATGCATATAATAGAAAGCATAGTACTAGCTCTCTAAAAGTTTTTTTTCTCTTATCTCTCTCTAGAAGTAAAGAAGCCCCAAGGGGCTACCTTCGGGCAGCCTCCTTCCCTTCCAATTTCTATTTTTTTCTTTGCTTTCTTTCTCAGTTTTAATAATTTCATTAGATCTATCCACTTGGTTGGATTTTCTACCTTTTTTCTGGATTTTTTTTCCTTTCTTGTGGGTTTCTTACTCTTTTAATGGAGGTAGTTCTCACATATTCTGGTGAGGTTGATGGTTCTTTTGTGAAGAAGCCAAAGAAAGTCAAGAGTCCTGTTGAAAAATCTTTTCAGGAAGAATTTTTTTCTCTCTCTTATGGAAGCTCAAGAACAACAAAATTTCCACTTTGATGTGTGGTCTTTGCAGCACAGGCTAGTTCTGAAACTATACTCCTTTTGGAATTATTGTGCTATTGTTAATCCTTTTTCTAAGGATAAAGATTTGTTGTTCAGTAGCCCTGTAATAGATCTGGAGGAATTCTTGTTGTAAGTTTTTTCTTATGCTTTTACTTTCTAGATCTTGATTTGTACAATTGAGATCTGTAGATCTGTTTACCTTAATGAAGATGATGGCTCTTTCTATAAAAAAAAAAAAAGATGCATTCCAAATCACCCGACAAATAGGGCTGAAAACTAATATGAAATAAAGTCACACCTGAAACAGGCGACGAGCTAACAGGCCAATATACATAAATAAAATACTACCATAGAAAGCATTAACAACAAAACTAGGATTGTCGTGAACAACTCATGCATTACATGTCTCAGATTTAGGCGTTCTCTCTCTTCGTCAGAGTTCTCTCAGCTGTCTACTGTTCATCTTCCTCGTCAAGGTTAACTACATGGTTGTCCCCCAGCAATAAACTATGTTAGGACTGAAGTTAGTAACGATTCACCCAAATAACCCCGATCCCCATAGAATTAGAGTAGTTAAGAGTGCATAAGCATGAACATCAACGTAAGTACTGTCTAGCACAGTAACCCCTAAATCCTCCAAATTAGATGAGTATTGATACCCTGTCACCAAATTGAAGCTTCATCCCTACAGTCGGTGTAGTGCAAAAGAGTACCCTCAAGTCAAAACCATGGAGGATTCGTGGTTCCCGGAGTGTGATACCCCAGGTACACAGAATATAGAGAAGTACTTACATGATGAGAGCCGAGTGTAGCTTGTCCTTCTGAAACGTTCGTGTAGGTTGGATTGGGTATTCGGGAGAAAGTGGGTAGTGTTAATAGTGTTGGTGTGAAAATTAATCTGAGCTTAGGCACGGTAACATGAACTGGTATCGGATTGAGAAGAGATAGTTAGCATAGGCTTGGCCTAGTGCACTCAAGTGGGCTCGTAGTGATCCGATGACACGGTTGGCCTAGTTTGGTGTCCCGATTGCTCGACTTGTCTAATGGGCCGATAAATGGTCAGAAAAGACAGGAATGTGATTACTTGGTGTAATGGATTCATTAGAGGCACGATTGGCCAATGGAGATATCGCTTGGCTCGATTTGGTGCGAAATAGTGCACAACTGGGGCAATGGTGTGCCCGTCGGTGTGCAATTGGGCTCGAAGAGGGTAAATATGTAATTGGCCAAACCGACCAATTAGAATGAGACGTGTGGCTCGGGAATAAGCCTCTGGTGGTTTGGGTGTGCAAGCTAGCAGGTTGGTTGCCACAAACCAATTGGATGGAAAATAAGCACGAGGTGACAATTTAGGTGCAAGTGGCACCTAGTTGTGTGTTGGTGGCAATTGGGGTGATGACTCACCTACTTGGGCAGGGATTAAGAGGTGAAAACAAGCACCTCACCCTCACTTTTATCAGCTAAATTCGTGGCTAGGTCCTGGAGAGAAAATAGAGAGAGAAAGAGAGAAAAGAGGAGAAAGGAGAGAAGTGAGCCTAGGGGTTCTGCTCTCGGCCAGACAGACCCCTGGCCACTAAAATAGAGATTCCGGCCGAACCAACGGTTAGAATTGAGTGAAACTAAAGCCCAAAGTTAGCTAACTTCCATAGCTTTAATTGGGACCGGTTTGGTTGATTTTGGAGCTGAACTGAGATAGGTATGCGCTCTCCAAGTTCACTGTTCTGCAGCAGACCTGCTGCTAGACCCCGAGTTGATGTAGGAGCCATAACTGGAGTTAGCAAGCTTGGAATTGAGTGTTCTCGGTGGCTATGGAAATCTAAGAGACATGGCTACAACCTTTATGTTTATGCCCAAGGCTGAATCGGCCTGTAGATTCCTGTTTAATCTAGGTGAAGTTTCTGTTGGTGCAGGGCAGCTTCTGCCCAAATTGAGAAAAGCTAAGTATTGTGGGTAGGATTGTGTTTCACAAGCTACTATTGTTGTGGATTGATTGTGATGTCTAATTGTGTGTTTAAAACAGGGACTAAGGTTCCAAGAGGCCTAAAGGCTGTAAAGGAGAGGAATTGGTTTGTGCATTATGCATTACTGTATGTGTTGCGTGACTGTGTGTTGCCCATGTCCAGCCTTGTGTGCAGTATGTGGTTGTTGTCTTGCATGGCCTATTTACTTACTGAGTTTTACACTCACCCTCCGTTATTTCCTCCCCATCTCTTATAGGTGCCAGAATGAGAGTTTGGGAAGTAGGTTGATGGGTATAGCCGAGTCGGTCTTCTTTAATTATATTATTGTATTATTTTTGCATGGAGGTTGTGTCATTGTAAAGTAAGAGTTAGTGCCCCTTGTAGCAACGGTTTAATGACACTGGTGAAGTTGTCTTTATCAATGAGTCTTGGTACTTTTTATCATCTTTATTGCCTTTGCATTTGTTATTGTTGCTTCCTTTTATGCTGCGCATTTTCTTGGTTGGTGACCCGCCGAGCAGAGGCAATGAGCTTTTGGTTGTGTCGATGAAAGGCCTTTGGGTGCCTTGTGGCACGTAGTGGGTGCACATGGCACCTGGTCGGTCGCGCTTAGCGGGGGCGTGATAGTTGTGGTAGCGGAGCATGATTATTTTGCAGGAATTTGGTGTCATGACATTTATGTCGTAGAGTGTAATAGTTGTAGTGGTGGAGGATGTTTTTGTAAGGATGCTAGGTGTGACACCCGGGGTCTATGAGGGCGGAAAGTGTACGCCGGTGCCGGGATGAGCATGGACAAGGAGCGGCTTCTGGCAGGCTTCTAGAAGGAGGGGCACAGGAATGAACCGAATCCACATCGGAACAGGAGAGATCCTGAGACTGTGTAGGGATGGGGCTGCACAGTTGGGGCAATTTCATAATTATACGGGTATGGGACTGTATAATTAAAATAGCTCAAATGAAGTGATTTCGAGGTTGTACAGGTATGGGACTGCACAATCGAGAATAGCTTAAACGGTTTGATGGGTACTAACTATATCAACAAGGGGCACCTACCTTTTCGGCGCTCATTCCAGAAGAACTCTAAAGTTAAACGTGCTTGACTTGGAGAAATTCTAAGATGGGTGACCTCCTGGGAAGTTTTCCCCGGAAACGTGCGAGTGAGGACAAAGCATGTTGGAAAGGTCCCGTGTTGGTCTGTAGTGACAGTCGACAAACCGGGACGTTACAATTGGTAGCGGAGCTCTAGAACTCCCCTAGTACGGTGCAGGGTTCGGGGACGAACCTAGCGGAAGCTGGTGGGCCTGTGACACCCGGGGTCTATGAGGGCGGGAAGTGTACGCCGGTGCCGGGATGAGCATGGACAAGGAGCGGCTTCTGGCAGGCTTCTAGAAGGAGGGGCACAGGAATGAACCGATTCCACACCGGAATAGGAGAGATCCTGAGACTGTGTAGGGATGGGGCTGCACAGTTGGGGCGATTTCATAATTATACGGATATGGGACTGTATAATTAAGAATAGCTCAAATGAAGTGATTTTGAGGTTGGGCACAGGAATGAACCGATTCCACACCGGAATAGGAGAGATCCTGAGACTGTGTAGGGATGGGGCTGCACAGTTGGGGCGATTTCATAATTATACGGGTATGGGACTGTATAATTAAGAATAGCTCAAATGAAGTGATTTCGAGGTTGTACAGGTATGGGACTGCACAATCGAGAATAGCTTAAACGGTTTGATGGGTACTAACTATATCAACAAGGTGCACCTACCTTTTCGGCGCTCATTCCAGAAGAACTCTAAAGTTAAACGTGCTTGACTTGGAGAAATTCTAGGATGGGTGACCTCCTGGGAAGTTTTCCCCGGAAACGTGCGAGTGAGGACAAAGCATGTTGGAAAGGTCCCGTGTTGGTCTGTAGTGACAGTCGACAAACCGAGACGTTACACTAGGTGTCATATTTGTCGTATGGGTGGAACATATATATTTACAAAGCATGGTTGTAATGTTCTTGCTAGAGGGGCAGTAGGGTGTTGAGTCTAATGGCTAGTACCCATCAAGTTAGAGACCATTGGTTGGTGAGAGACGTGTGTCATAAATTTGTATTTTGTTTATCTTATATGTTGTATTATGTTTGTGACTGTGAAAATATGACATTCCATTGTGAAAAATATGGTTAAAACCTTGCTGAACATACAGTTGAGGCCTTTTGGTTGTGAGCATACTAAGAGTATACAAGCATTCGTGGATTGCAAAGATGTAAACTAGGAGGAAAATGCTCTATATATGAGAATACTGTCATGTGACATGGTTGCTTCTTAGGAAACGTCCGATATGTAATTAATTGTTGCTGACTTCATATGTAGGAAGGCCTAGACATTATACATGTGGAAGGGTGTTTAGAACTAGAATTTTGCATTCTGGTTGGTTACATGGTTAGAGCTAAATGGTAATTAACTTGGTTTCCTTTGGCCTAAAGGATGCACATGTATAGGATTATAAAGTTATTTTAGACTGGTCAAGTTATAGTTTGAGTTCTTAATCAAATAGAACTGTGATAATGAAGGTTAATATGATTTAAGAGCTAAATTTACAAATAATCGTATGGAACATTTGCATCTTCAGGATTTAAGTTGCATGTGTTTAATACTTTGACATAATTTCCCTTCGAGGCTGAGATTATGAAATTTTAAATTGTTTTTGAATTTGATTATTTAGTATATTAGAGAATCATCTAAGGGTGATAATTGCAATTAAAGTCATCACTGGTTTCGGTTAGCTTGGAGATTTAATGTTATATGTCCGATTGACTTGATGTTAATGATATACCCTGGGTGCTTGGTAACTTGTTTGTTTGATTAACTAAAATTTATCTTGGTGATAGATAAGATGGCATTTTATGATAGGAATAATAACTAAGATATTAGTTATGGAAAGTGTTAGTATGGTAAATAATTAAGAGATATTGATGATGAGAGTGACATGATAATATACTTAATTTAAAGTTGGCTTGCGAGGTATTCCCTGGTGATGTGGATGAACAATGGGTCTGTAAGAGTAGATATGAAGTTATGTTATATGTTAGAGATATGATAAGTACATGATTTAGCAATTGAAGGAAAAATTTGGAGATTGTAATTACTGTGGAAAAAAATGGCTAGGTGCATTTAGCTTAGGTGCTTGAGTGGGTAAATAGGAGTGGTGATAGTGAGTTGGATGAGATTCAGGTCACTTGTTTCATGGATATTTAATGGGGTAATGCATGCTGAAGGCTTGAGATGTAAATGTTTTAGAATTGTCTGCAATATGTGTTGTGTTTGTCTTACATGATTTTTGTGTGGAGGAAAAATGTTTCTGTGGGGGTAATATGTTTCTTAGTCTTTTGGGGATCTAGATCGTGAGATGAGAGAAACACCATGAGATGATTATGTTGTCGTTGAACTAAGTGTATTATATATAAAATTTTGCTGAAACTACATTTGAGCATGTGTATTACATGGTTTTTTATAATATGCACTCATTGCTTGACATACAGATTTCTCATACTATCTGAAGGTCCATAGCTACATGGTGAATATGGTATTCATATTTGAAATGCTTATTATGCATCCTTGCTGGGGAAGAAAGTCTATTGTTACCTTATTAAGTACCTATGGTGTAAGTTGAATTGGTTACTGTGTTGTGTTTGAATTGGTTATGATAGTCTTGTGATGGCTTGGTATGCTGCCCAGAAATTTGCGGATAAAATCATATGCAGTTTGGGCAACTGAGAATAAAGCATTAGGTGGAGTGAAATAATTGATCTTATAAAGTCAAAGATGTGTAAACGATAATGGGGTAAGTTCAACCTTGGATCGATATAGTTGGAGTGAAGAGTTGATATATTGGAGGAAAATTTTCTGAGAGAAGGATGTCTAAGTATACAAGAGTAGGTTTGTAATCTTGTAAACCGTAGTTTGACACTAACAAGTAAAGTGTAATGGATAATCTTGTGTTATCTAAGGATGAGTATAGTGTGAAGGAATAGGTTGTGATGATGGAGTTTTAGTTTAGAGCTTGTGACTAAGGTATAATAATGATTATGTTAAGCCTTATAAGCGTTTGAAGTAGGAATGAAGGAAGATGATGTGTTATGAACATTATGAACAATTAGCATACACAAGAGTGTAGTTAACCTCTTTGATTTATTTAGAGTTAGATTTGTATTGTTTGGAGTTAGATTGTGAAGTGCTAAGTATGTTGAAGCGCATGAAATAAGTATTGAGCTATATATATTTTGATAAGTGATTATCTTAATTCAAAAGAAGTTTATGGTATCTCATCATAGGAAACACATGAGATTAGCACTGTTTGGTGAATGATACTAGAATTAGGGCTTGAATTATCTAAAGACATAGTAAGAAGTTGAGGCATAGACGGAATGACGCAGAAAAAGCACGACTCTCTTATTTGAGAAGCAATTGGGCCTACGGTTGTCCAATTGATCCCAGTGGATATTTTGTTGGTTTTGTTATTAAAATTGTTATGCTTATGCGAGTACTAGTATGCGAGTAGTATAATTTGTGGCTCCGTTGGGGTAATTGGCCTTGTTGGCCAATTGGCATAGTAGTGTGCCAGTAGTGCGCTTTAGTGGAGTGAATATGACGTAGAAGCTATTATACTGAAGAGAGAATAGGTGTATGTATTGTAGTAGCTTAATGAGAGATGTGTTATGAGAAGAGTTAAGCGGAGACTTATATGGTTACATTTGGAAGGCTATCGGTACATTGAAAGTTTTACTACTTTGACTATGTGGCGCCACAGTTTATAATGGTTTTCAAATTATTGTTTTGGAAAATATCTTTAAAGGAATGAATTGAGCAAATTTTGCATTAGTACTGTTTAGCCTATCTATTTGTACCATGGTCAGAAGTGATAGATAGTTGAGAGAACTATAATCTACAAGATTGCAATTGAGTCGCCAAGGCATGTGGAATAAAATGGTGTGAGAATTACGAGTGCAAAAAGCATGATGAATTGAGGTACCACAATTCGGTAGATATTTAAAAACTAAGGTAGAACTTGGGTATGGATTTCGAGGTAAACAAGTCGGAGATATATTGGATTGAGTTATGGTTGAATGATCTACTAAAGATGGAGCTTGAAATGTTTGAGGAACAATAGGATGGCATATGGGTATATTTAGGAAGCTGATCGGAAATTACATATAAGAATTGGTGTTATCTTTGAGATTATAGTGACACCTGAATTTCGATGACGAAATTCTTTGAAGGAGGGGATGATATGATACCCCAGGTACACCCTAGAATATAGAGAAGTACTTACATGATGAGAGCCGGGTGTAGCTTGCCCTTCTGAGACGTTCGTGTAGGTTGGATTGGGTATTCGGGAGAAAGTGGATAGTGTTAATAGTGTTGGTGTGAAAATTAATATGGGCTTAGGCTCGGTCACATGAACTGGTATCGGATTGAGATGAGATAGTTAGCATAGGCTTGGCCTAGTGCACTCAAGTCGGCTCGTAGTGATCCGATGGCACGGTTGGCCTAGTTTGGTGTCCCGATTGCTCGACTTGTCTAATGGGCCGATAAATGGTCAGAAAAGACAGGAATGTGATTACTAGGTGTAATGGATTCATTAGAGGCACGATTGGCCAATGGAGATATCGGTTGGCTCGATTTGGTGCGAAATAGTGCACAACTGGGGCAATGGTGTGCCCGTCGGTGTGCAATTGGGCTCGATGAGGGTAAATACGTAATTGGCCAAACCGACCAATCAGAATGAGACGTGTGGCTCGGGAATAAGCCTCTGGTGGTTTGGGTGTGCAAGCTAGCAGGTTGGTTGCCACAAACCAATTGGATGGAAAATAAGCACGAGGTGGCAATTTAGGTGCAAGTGGCACCTAGTTGTGTGTTGGTGGCAATTAGGGTTGTGACTCACCTACTTGGGCAGGGATTAGGAGGTGAAAACAAGCACCTATCCCTCACTCTTATCAGCTAAATTCGTGGCTAGGTCCTGGAGAGAAAAGAGAGAGAGAAAGGGAGAAAAGAGGAGAAAGGGGAGAAGTGAGCCTAGGGGTTCTGCTCTCGGCCAGACAGACCCCTGGCCACTAAAATAGGGATTCCGGCCTAACCAATGATTAGAATTGAGTGAAACCAAAGCCCAGAGTTAGCTAACTGCCATAGCGTTAATTGGGCACCGGTTTGGTTGATTTTGGGGCTGACATGAGAGAGGTATACGCTCTCCACTTTCACTGTTCTGCAGCAGACCTGCTGCTAGACCCCGAGTTGATGTAGGAGCTATAACTGGAGTTAGAAAGCTTGAAATTGAGTGTTCTCGGTGACTCTGGAAAGATAAGAGACAGGGCTACAATCTTTATGTTTATGCCCATGGCTGAATCGGCCTGTAGCTTCCTGTTTATTCTCGGTCAAATTTCTGTTGGTGCAGAGCAGCTTCTGCCCGAATTGAGAAAAGCTAAGTATTGTGGGTAGGATTGTGTTTCACAAGCTATTATTGCTGAGGATTGATTGTGATGTCTAATTGTGTGTTTAAAACAGGGACTAAGGTTCCAAGAGGCCTAAAGGCTGTAAAGGAGAGGAATTGGTTTAGGAATACCTAGGTGATGGTAAGTAAGTTTGTTATGCGAGTAGTGATTACTAGTGCCCCATTGCTGGGTGGCAGGCCCCTCTATTGCATGCTTGAGTGCGTGAATACTTGTTGTGTGGGCATGCTGGTACACTCTGATTGTTTGGTGCATATTATAGTGTGTTGGTTATCATTGGCCAATTATACATATTGTTGGCTAGTTCATGCTCATTGATGATTATTGTGGCTTGATGAAGCATAGTTGAGTTAGTTGGTCATTTTGGGGTATTAGTGCATTTTGCTGACTATATGGTGGATGACGGTTATGGTATATGGGTGTGGTCTATTTGATGCTTCGATTACTCATGTTCCTGATGCACTTGGTGCTTGATGTGAATAGATTGGTTGCGTTGCACATGTTGTGCTTGTTGTTGCATTCCATTACCTTGGATGTACTTGTGATTGTGGATACCACTGGCCAATTGGGAGGTGGTGCACAGGTGGTGCACAGGTAGTGCTTAAGATGTGGCACTTACCATATTGATGATAATTTGACGGGCCTTGCGGTGCTAGATGGCCGCTTGGAGTAAAACGGTCGTGATTATTTGACGGGCCTTGCGGTGCTAGATGGCCGCTTGGAGTAAAACGGTCGTGATTATTTGACGGGCCTTGCGGTGCTAGATGGCCGCTTGGAGTAAAACGGTCGAGATTATTTGACGGGCCTTGCGGTGCTAGATGGCCGCTAGGAGTAAAACGGTCGTGCTCGTTCCGTGGCGTGAGTGCCCGGTATTAGTGCATTATGCATTACTGTATGTGTTGCATGACTGTGTGTTGCCCATGTCCAGCCTTGTGTGCAGTATGTGGTTGCTTTCTTGAATGACCTGTTTACTTACTGAGTTTTATACTCACCCTCCGTTATTTCCTCCCCATCTCTTACAGGTGCCAGAATGAGAGTCTGGGAAGTAGGTTGATGGGTATAGCCGAGTCGGTCTTCTTTAATTATATTATTGTATTATTTTTACATGGAGGTTGTGTCATTGTAAAGTAAGAGTTAGTGCCCCTTGTAGCAACGGTTTAATGACACTGGTGAAGTTGTCTTTATCAATGAGTCTTGGTACTTTTTATCATCTTTATTGCCTTTGCATTTGTTGTTGTTGCTTCCTTTTATGCTGCGCATTTTCTTGGTTGGTGACCCGCCAGGCAGAGGCATTGAGCTTTTTGTTGTGTCGATGAAAGGCCTTTGGGTGCCTTGTGGCACGTAGTGGGTGCACATGGCACCTGGCCGGTTGCGCTTGGCGGGGGCGTGACACGGAGGTTGTCCTTCGGGAGGAAAACTTTATGGTCAGATTCGAATCACGGCCCCCAGGCGACACTACGGATATCATGGACGAGACTCTGGGGAAAATGATCAGTCGAACTTGCCTAGTGGGCAAGGTTTATTCGCAGCGGAAATTCTCTGCCGGCAGTGTCAAATCGAACCTCGGCAAGGTATGGAACATCGCAGGTGACTTCAAAGTCACTGACCGAGGTAACAACCTGTTTCTTATAGGGTTTGAATTTGAGACTGATTGTGATAGAATTATTAAATGGTCCCCATGGCTAATGGCAAATGCACACACAAACTCTTCCAAAGGTGGTTGCCTCATCTCTCATTTAGCCAAATTCCTTGTCGAATGTCAATATTTTGGATTCAATTGCATGAACTGCCGCTAAGTTTTCTAGATGAGAATAGGATTCGCAGATTGTTGAACGTATACCCTGCAAATGTAATGCTTGAGGACAAGATTGAGAATTTCAAAGGATGGAGAGGCTTTGTACGGGCAAAAGTGGAGTTTCTACCTGAGAACCCACTGATCCCCGGAATACATGTTTATGATAAGCTCAACAAAAAGCATTGGGTCAAAATTAAGTATGAGAGACTTGGGGAATTCTGCATTCGGTGTGGCAGAATTACCCATGCTGTTAGGTGGTGCAAAAAACCAAAGAGAACTGGAGAAGGAGTGGAAACTGAATCGATTTTCAGATATGGTCCTTGGCTAAAGGCAACAGAGTTTAAGGGCAGGTCGTCATGAATGAAGGCCAAAACCCGATAGGTCAAAACTCCATTCCTACAGATGGCCATCAGCATACTCAAGCAAACAAGAAGGTAGTCTCACCTCAACAAGTCCAGGTTGATACAACCCAAGGAATACCAGAGGGCAATATTGACTGCCCAGAACCGGTCGTGGTGGACCAGGAAATACATGAGGTGAATGAAGGAACAACAGATGCAATTTTACTCGAGCAGGATGAAGGGCTGAATTTGGTCAAGAAGAAAAGGAAAGCTGATTGTTTATTGGGTACGGTGGAGGGCCAAGCTATAGTGGAGGAACTACATCAAAGATGGGTAAATTTGGTAGCTGAGTTGGCGGGAGAAATTGGGCACAACTCACCAGAAAATTCTTCAGCCAAAACGCAGAGTCAGAAGAAGTTAGCTAGGAAAACCTAGAAGGTACATCAGATTTCTGCCGATGACCTGAAGTGGAGGAAAGATATGCGCAAATGGGCTGAGGGTCTAATTGGGGAAGAAGAGGAAAAGGAGACTGGTAAAACAGAACCCGGAGTCTTGGCCGGTACACTAACTCCCGAGAAATGAAAGTTGGGGAGAGTGGAGAAAGGAGGATGGAACTCAATCCTTTCTCTACTTTTTTTGTCACTGTAAAGTGAGACAGGCCTGTTCCGTTTTATTGGTTATTTTGGCATACCCAGCTCATCCTAGGCTATTTTGGCTTCCATGTGATGCAAAAAGGCACACCTCAGGTGGTGAAAGCAGAGATGACAGGGAAGGTCCAGAAACAGTTGAGTTCATATTCCTGATTTAGTAGTGGCACAATGCTGGAAAGAGATCCAACTTGGCTCCATTCAATGACAATATTTCTGGCATCATTGGCTATACTGGGTGCGAGAACACTCTGAAGGCTCAATTGGCATTAGCCAATTCAAGAACTTCTACATTTTCCAACTAGAGCGGTCGAATGGCGAGCTACTTGACGTTGTCTTCTCCAGGTTGAAATAATGATTTTTTTCGGTTATCCCTTATACTCTTCTAATTTGTTAGGTTAAGCATGATCTTGTTAACATATTATCTGTACCCTATGTGTAAACTATGTCACTGGTTTCATTAGTTTGAACTTGCTTCCCAGTTAGGATAGAAGTAATGGGGAGGGTTGGCTTTGATGATTTGAACGCCTAGTAGACTTGCCATTTGAGTGCCAACAACCCATTGGCTCTGTCATCTAAGTCTAAGTCTTTAGCACAACCACAATTTGTGGTTAGCAAGAAGACACCATAACAAGCAAAATGTAACTACACTATTAGAGGATGGCATAAAAAAGGCTTCACGGAACAACACATGAATCAACAGAGATTTTAGAACATAATTGCTGCATTATATCAAAAGATAGAAGCATTTATCCAGAACAAGACTATGAAAGACTCGGCCTCCATCGTGCCAAAAATGGGGGGAATTTGGTGGGCATAGTTAGAGCTTGACAAAACAAGCAATGGCTAACCAAACATTGTGGATTCGGGGGTTCATCACAGGTAGGAAGGTGTTAGGCACCCACCCGTGTTGGGGCAAAATCTTGTGCAATTGAAGAGTATTTTTATGCCTAAGTCCTCTACCCCGCAACCACACATCAGAGCTCTATTTTCCATCATCGGCTAGAGCAAACCCCTAGTCGTCATCTCTATATTATCTCTTGGAAGCTCCCTGGAGCTTTCTGTGTCCTGGAACCATTTTTGCATCTCCTGGTCCATGTCTTGATCAGAGGACTTAGGCTGGTAAATTGCCATGGTGGAACGAGCTAAGCACTTCCAGCTGCTTCATTTGGCCATCAACGGGACTAGAGAGTCAATGTTCACATGCATATTCAGGGATTGAATCTAGTCCTTATGATTTTGATTGAGTAGGTCAGTCCTAGTAGTGTTAGTGACCTTGCGTTTTTTGTTCGTGTCGTTACCAGGAGCTGCATTCTTCAATAAGCCTTGTTGTCCTTGTTGGAAAATAGTTAGTCCACCCATATGGGGTGCTCACTTAAGCCCAACTGGGCCCAACTAGTACATTATATAAGCCTCCACAGGGGGAGGCTGGAAAAACAATGTAGAATACACATGTGTTGTGTAAAGACTGAGATAACCTGCACACACTGCATTCTAGGGTTTAGACCGTGGAAACTAGGAGGCCGATCCGACACACTGTGACGGTCTCCACCGACCAGTGATTCAAGCCGTGGCTCACGATCCTGACAACGCTTCCGCTTCATTCTTACAGATAAGTGTTCTTATCTATTCTATGTATACGTACATGAATTTCTTCATTGGTAGCGGAGCCATTAGGCTTGTTTTCTGGTTAAATTGATATGTTCAGTTTGTTCAATCCATAGGAATTGATTTGTTCGATTTATTAGTCAATTTGATTAATTCTTGGATTGCATATTTGTGTGATTTTCTTTTTATGTTACTAATCACAGTTGATTTCTTGTATCAAATTATACAATATATGATTGTATATGATCTGTGTATATTTATTGGATGATTAATTTTGTCTAATTAATCGTTGGTTTATCATCGATTCATACGTGTTATTGATGATTGGCAAATATACTGTTGTATTGGTGAAATACTGGGTTTTTTTTTTGGAACCTGTGACGACAAGCTCAAACTCACGACCACTGTCCACGGTTGCTCACGGCAACCAAACCCGTCTCACTGTGGAGACGAAGGTGCGCTGCTCAAAGCGGCATGAAAAAAGACCCGCACCCTCCTGTTTTTCCACTGCACACGTCGGCGGCAAGGACAAGGGCCGCTGCTCACAGCGAAAGATCCAACCGGCGAAGCAAGAACCGCAGCAGCGTCACAGACGGTGGACGCGCGACGGCGGGGCGATTGCTCGCAGGGGCGATGGAGGCTCACGAGGCTGCGGTGCATCGACGAACATGTCGTCAACTGCGACTCCTGGTAGCAACTGTTGAGCGAATCGAGGAGACGACCAGAGCAGATGCTGGCGGCGTTCGTCGCTGTCGATTAGCTCCGCGCTCGTGCTTTCCTCTTCGTTCATAGTTGCTGGCTGGGACGGGCGGCGCAGGTTGTAGGGGCGCGACTGGTTCGCGTGTCCGGCGGCATCCGTGGCTGCTACGGTGGCGAGCGTCACCGTTGCGTCCTCCTTGGCCACTGCAGCCTCGCCCACCGTTGGTTGCCATTACAGCTGCGGCGGCAGCGATGCAGCTCCGGTGGGAGTCTCTTCACAAGGTGGCAGCAGCTCTTGTGGGTTGATGCAGAAGATGATGCCTAGGGCATCCTTCACAAAACGAACGGCTGGGATTGATCCTATCGTGTGGCTGTGAGCCATCAAAAAAAAAAGAGGAAACCTGCCAGGCCGGACTTAGGCCGCTGAGCCTATGGGCTTGTGAATGAATTTGGACAACTGGGTAGTTCAATTCATTGGGCTTTAGTGGCACGATTTTGAACTACTGGGTAGTGTAATTTATTGGGCTTTAGTAGTCTATATAAATTGGGTTGGACAAATTTAATGGGCACAAGGCTTATTATGGACTATTTATTTAAGACATAAAGTCTTACCAATTTTATTTTTTGTATGGCCTATATTAAACATATGGTTTATGTAACTGCCCGGGTAAAATTTTTGATTTTTACCGGGACTGTAGAAGTCTTTTTACCGTGATTTACTGTTGAATTAATCTTGAGTAATTAATTCAAGGTAAATCGGGAGTCGTTTTTCGAAACCGAGAGTTTTCCCGCGCTCGAGATTTTCCCGTGGATTTTTCGGACCTAAGTTGGTATTTTTCGGGTTTCGGAATTTCTTGGAAAATCACACCGGAAAATAACTAAGGAGGTATCAGTTATTTTCTGGTCTGGATCGGACCCGCCTGCATTATTGTTTCACATGATTAACAGTAAATTTTCACGTTATAAGAAGAAGAAGGCAGCAGGAGAGGAAGAGAAGAAGAAGAGAAGAAAAAAAAAGAAAAGGAGAGGGAAAAAAAAGAAAGAGAGGAAAAGAGAGAAAAAAAAGAGAAAAAAAAGAGAAAAAAAAAATAAGAAGAAAAAGAAAAAAATAAAAGAAAAATCAGAAAAAAAGAGAGGAACCAATCAGAAAAGAGGAAAAAGAAAAGAAAATGAAAGAAAAAGAAAAGAAAAGAAATTCAGAAAATGGAAAAGAAAATAAGAAAAAAATAGGAAAAGAAAGAAAAAAAAGGAGACGGTGAACAGTTTCCACCCGCCACCGTCACTGTGCACGCCGACGGGTTCCAGGCTGCGGTGCACGACACCGCCGCCACCAGCCTCTGCGCCGTGCCGTCGCGACCTCAGCCCTGTCCTCCCAGTCGCCTTCCGCCGCGAGACGCGCAACCGGCAAGCGTTGACCCGTGAGCAACCCGGCGGATCTAGCCTTCCGCGCCGCTGCAACCGCTCCTGTCGCCGCCGCGTCCATCCTTCTGCTGTACCGGAGTCGCCAGCAGCCGCTTGCCTTCCTGGCGCGCTTGCTTCTCCTTCCCCGCCTCGTTCCCGCCGTCGCGACGCTGTACCCGCTAACTGAGGCGGGTTTGCCCATTTCCGCGCGGCCGGGTCGCGCCCTTCCTGGGTTGCAATCCGGATCTTTCTTTTTTTTTTTATTTAATAATATATATATATAAATCTGTTTATATAATTAATTTCTGAAAAAAAAATAGTAAATATTATTTTGGAAAATTATATGCAATATTCTGGGTTGAAGCTTAGAAAAATATATATATACTTTGATTCTTCAAATTAAGATAATTATGTTATATTTGTAAATTATTATTATAGTTAGATTGGAAAATATATATATACCTTGAAAATATTTCTAGAAATTATAATTATGTGTTATTATTTCTCTGGAATACAGTATGTACATGTTATTATTCTTGAAAAATATATATAGGTATACTTGTGAAATATATATATTTATGTTGAATTATAATTGTTGGAAAGTATTTTGTCTTAGGAAATAAAAATAATTATATATTAAATTGTATTTATTTTCAGAGTAAGTTTTTATAATTATATATTTTCTAGGAAATAACATATAGCATATGATTAATATATATATTTTTGGTAAATGAAAATATTTGGTAATTATATTATGGTAAATAGTTTTATTAAAAATGTAATATTTTAGAAAATATATTTATATATACATATGTTATCTTTCTCAGAAAATTATGGTAATTATTATTTTGGAAAATTATAATTATTTTATGAAAACATTTTGAAAAGAGTTTTAATTAAAGTATGGTACCGAAATTATATTCGGATATACGTACGGTAAATTATTTTCGGTAAATGGGTAATTTCGCAGTTTGGGCATCATAGCATACCGATTATGTGCATTTATGTGTATATATAGTTTTGTGGTATAGGTTTGGATATCGGGCAGTTTCCCGAGGAGCCGGCGTCGGGCCGGTCATAATTTTCGGAGTTGAGTAATCGGCCAAGGTGAGGATGGATTTCCTTCAATATATGCCTGTATTACTCGGTTATTTTGTTTTGTGGATTATTGCATTGTTGGGTATTGTGTTTGTTGTGGTTTGTCTCGGGATGTTAATCCCATGGTCTTGATTGTTGTCGGGATGTTTATCCCAGTATTTTGATTGGGTTTGAATATTTATTTTCATGTCTTGACCATGAGCAAAATGGAATAATTAATGAATTGTGAAAGGATGTCAATCCTTGATTTTGGATAGGGATGTCTATCCCAGTATCCTGATTAGGGATGTTGATCCCTGTGATTTGATTTTGACGACGATATTATAATTGTCGCGTGATAGGTAGTGGTACGACTCGATGGTTAGAGACTGTTTCGTGGTGGCCATGACCTGGGTTACTTGATAAGCATGTCTATGCTTGGGATGTCTATCCCGTGATTATTTTTGGGATGTCTATCCCTGGGTTCATATTTTTGGGATGTCGATCCCTGGGTTCTCTGATTTGGTCTGGCACCCGGAAGGTGTTGATAACCAGGTCTGACCCCTAGCTTATCCGTGACAGGGCCCGGAAAGATAAAATTGGATAATTGGATTTTATTGAGTCTTTTTGGTCTTGGACCGATTTTGGGTCTTTTCCCTGTTTTGACTGTTATGTTTAGACCTTGAGTATTCATAGTGTTCATATTGATTGTCTTTCCTTCGTCGGTGAGCACTTCGGACTCACCCCTCACCTGCGGGCTTTCATCCCGTAGGATGGATTGTTTGTTGTACAGATTTGGTGCATTCCAGACAGGCTGCGGCGTGATCCCTTGGACAGGGCTCAGATCCATAGTTTGCATCTATGTCGCATACAGTGTTTATGTGAGTTAATAAGTCTTCCGCTGTGCAGTTATTTGAGTTATTGGGCCATTGGGCCGGTTTTGTCATTTATTGTTGTTTTATGGGCTGTTGAGCCTGGATATCTGTTGTATACACTGTATGCTTGGGCTGGATTTGGGTTGGGTTGTTACAGTTCCGGCACGTGTTTACTGTGTACGGTAAATACGGGTCGGGGCGTTTCATTTTGGTAGCGGAGCGGGCGTTAGGTCTTGTTGGGCAGTCTTTGTGTGTTTGTTGTCCTTTTTGCATAGTTCGCTCCATTTGCTTATTATTTTATGTCATTTAGTTAGTGCATTATGGATCCAGTCAACGGACGCCAGCTGTCGCGGAACATACACATATGAGGTAAATGATGCCATAAATAAGCGAAAATACAAATATTACTGATAATACTGATAATTTCATTACAAAGAGAAATATTACATGATATTTGATATTTTATAAAAATAAAAATACATTTAACGATTTGGAACGACGTTGACACGGAAACTGTTTGGGTCGCTGTTGATGTTGACCGTGACCCTATCGCTCCACGAGAACCACATGCCGCCCCTGTCGTTCTGGCCAGGAATCTCGAACCGGTTTGCTGTAAGGAACCGGAGTGGGATGAGACCGTGATCGTCCCGTGGTTGCCACTGTGTCTCCGTCAGAAGAACCATGTTCGGCTTATATTGGTTCTTCAAGTCCCTCAGGGTATGCGAGAACTCCTGGGCACGCCTTGCGACGCCTCTGCAGTTCCACACCAATAGCCGTGCCTTTGGCCAGGTTGGAGGTAGCCGAGTCATTCTGGGCATGCTCTGAGCCGTCATCGAGAGTTGGTGGTAGGCACCTTGCTCCACAGTTTGGCAAGTGGACTCCAGGTTGAACTCCTGCAGCCTCTCGGAGATGAAGAACATCACGGAGTTTGCCGATCCGTAGTATGAGGTCCTCAGAGTTCCATGGTCCTCCAGGAAGAAGGTCTCTTCCATGGGAGTGATGAAGAACCGCGACGAGTAGAGTTCGTCGACGAAGACAAGACGTGGCATTCTGCCGAGCTCGTTCGGTAGCTTTTCTGGACGTTCGTTGATCATGCTGTACGCCAACCGGTTTCTCCTGCCAAGATTGGCGCCTTCGACGAAGAAAACGGAGAATGGAGCAGGCATTGTGTTGGGACGTTTTGGTCTTTTGTTTTTCAGCGTTTTGTGGTTTTGTTTGCCTGAGTGTTTTGTTTGCTTTTGAAATGCTTTGATAATTACACATCACCGCTCCTTCTTTTATACTCTTATGGGGAGCGTGTTAATTGTTTTTGATTTTCAAGATTTTATTTTTTGAAATTTACCGTTGCTTTCATTTATTGCTTTGATACTTTACGCGTTTTTCGGACTACCGTGCCAGAATTTTTTAGCCTTTTTCCATCTCTTGATTTTCTTTCGCTCTGGCTACCTTGTCTTTTTTTTCATGGTTTTTGTATATTTTTCTGCATATTTTATCACATGCATCCGTGATCGTTGAGGCTAGATGGATGGGACCGCACCTTGAGTAGAGTGCATGTGCGACAAGTTTACAGCTGTTCGGACATCGTGGAGAGATACGAGCCTTGACAGACGTTTTTGGCTCATGTGGAATTTGTGAACAAGTGGGTAACGTGTCTTTCGAGGGTCACAGGACGTGCTCGTGATCGTCACCGTTAGCTGCTTACGTTACGTTTCGTGATTCGAGGATGTTTACGTTCGATACGAGCACCGATCATGAAATATATTTTTGTTTTAACTTCTTTATATTTTGGTTTTGTTAAATGAGATTTAATTTTTAATTTATTTATATTTGATTTTATATTCTTATTGATGATTTTTGTTTTGCTTTCTAATGTTTTTATTTTTCTGTTAGCATGAGTTTTCACAATTGAACAAGAGTTTTTGATTTAAAAAGGAAATTTATTTTATTGATTTCATAATAGTTTTACATCGGAGAAGAAGTACTCTACTGAGTTACTTGCTTCTCTAGATCTTTTACAAGTTGTTGGACGTTCTTCCTGTGTGGGAACAGCTCCGCACACGCCAGTTCGATTTGTGCCACCGCCGAGCTGATTTTCCTCAGCGAGACGTTCAGTTGTGTCAGCTTCTGTTGCGGAGTGCTGCTCTCAGCTACCGCCTTGCCTTTCTTGTCTTCAGCCTTCTTGATGGCACGTTTCTTCCGTCGTTTTGGAGAAATGACCATATGCTCCTTCAGGCCGATGATGTTGATCTTGAACCGTTTCTTTGGAGGCTCTTCATCGGAGCTTGTCGGGAAAGCCGTGCCGCCGATGTAGCTGTTGTTCTCGGAATCGGAGGTTGTTCGAGATCGGAGTGGAGAGTCCATGACTGTGTGTGAGTATCCCAGTCATGAGGTTTGGTATTTATAAGCGGATGAGATGTCGCTTAAGGGTATAAGCGGTATCTCATGTTGAGGTTGGATACCTGGCAGAGTGTGCCAGAGTCTTATCGTGGTAGGACCCACGGATAAGACGAAATTTCGGGGACGAAATTCTTTTTAAAGTGGGTAGACTGTAACAGCCCGGGTAAAATTTTTGATTTTTACCGGGACTGTAGAAGTCGTTATACAGTGATTTACCGAATGAATTAATCTTGGGTAATTAATTCAAGGTAAACCAGGAGTCGTTTTTCGAAACCGAGAGTTTTCCCGCGCTCGGGAGTGTCTTTCTAACTAACCGAGCCTCGGTTTTTAGTTCCGAGACTTGGACGATGCTCAGGAGAATTAAACGGATTTTCCGAGCCCAAGTCATATTTTTGGACTCGGGACGGAAAATTACGGTTATGCCCGTCCTCTCCCCTTTTCTTCTTTTCTTTTCTTCTTTTCTTTTTTCTCTTTTCTCTTTTTCTTTCCCTTCTCCTTCCCATTTTCCTTCAGCCGCCGGCCTGCCTTTTTTTTTTTCTTCTTTCTCGTGAACTGCCGGCCCCTCCCCATCTTTTCTTCCTTTTTTCTCTGTCCTTTCTTCTCTTCAATTCTTTTATTTCCTCCTCAATTCTTCCTTCCTCCACGCCTCCCTTGCCAAATCCATCCTCTCCTCTACCTTCCCGAGCGAGCCGCTGCCTTCTCCTCCCCTGCCTCCTACCTTTTCTTTCTTTCTTTTTCTTTCTTCTCCTCCCTCATCCTCTCCCCTTCGCTGAGCCAACCACCATCGCCTTCCACCGCCCTGCTGCTGGTGGGCCTTCTTCCTCGCATCTCCCTCTCGTCACCGTCGCCGTCCTCGGGGCTGTGTGGGTAAGACGACACCACGGCCGCCTGTGACGAGCTCGACACCACCAGGGGAATGAGCTCGAGCCGCCACCTCGCACGCGCTGCCGCTACCCCTAGTGCCGGCCGATCTATCCTCCTCCTCTGTAACTCGTGTCGGCGCCGTGTGGGTAAGTCGCTGCTACCGAAATCATCTTCTTCTTCCCTGTGATTGTTGTTGATGTATGCGGGTTGAATTGGATGAATTGGAACTGATTTACTTTGGTTTGATGCATGACTTTGTTTGATGGATGCGGGTTTGGGTGTTGCTGTGTCGGTGAATGCTGGTTGTTGGGTTGGTGGTGCTGGCTGGGTACGGTGGTGTTGTTTTGTGGTGGTTTAGATGATGAACAGTAACAAAGACGTTGGTTGTATTGAGGGCTGCGTGAACAGTACTGACCGAAATCCGGCGAGATTCCAGTGCCTCGGGATTTTTCCGGCAGTCCCGGGAATTTTCCGGCGAGCCCGGAAATAGATCCGTTGGGTAAACCCGAGCCTACGACCATATGCATCATTAAACGAAACCCGAACAACGTTAATGAACCCGGACTCTTAATTGTTTTAATTAAAATAAAGATTTAATTTAATTAATCAAATACTAACCTTTAATTCCATTTATGTTTTGTAATTTGATGTTTAATTTTTTTTTGGATTATTAAAAAGGCCTATAGTATTTAAATTCCGGTTTATTTAATTTATACTTGGACAGTTAATAATTAAAGGCCAGTTATACTTATTCACTTGATTTAGTTGTCAAATCTAAGCTTAAAAATATAAATATGATTATCTATGAATTATAAACATATATGCATAAATGACTATATATATATATATATATATATATATATATGTTTGGCTAAATAATGAAGTTACAACTTGATTTATCACATAAATACATATATGGTTAAGTAGGAAATATCTACTATATATGCATAATATGGTCACACTAGATATACGTTTAATCTAGTATTGATTTATGTGTAAATATACGTGTATATCTATGTATTTTAATATGTTTATGTTTTCCCTTATCGACAAGGGCTAAAGGGCCGGGATATCGGCTTGGAGCTCGGTTTCGATTTTCAACTTAAAGATCGAGTATGACTGGTATATCGATTAAAGAGGCTAATTTCATATTAAAGAAAAACATGGAAATAATAGGAATTAGACTTGGTATAAGACAAGCCGTGTAACAATTTCTAAAACCAGCATCATGCATAATCATCCATGTTTGCGCATTATAAGTGATTATTGTGTTCCTATATGTACATATAGGGTATCGGGATTCGACCGGGTAGCAGTTTCAGAGACACTTCAGGTGAGGATGGATAAACCTTGATATGTGCCCGTAATGCTGTATGTGTATTTTTGTTGTATGTGTATTTTGTTGTTGAATTGATCTGCTGGAATGATTGTGGACTGTTACTTGATTGCTATGGTATTGTTGATGTTGTTGTAGAAACGTGTCAGACCTGTGTATGTTGTGTTGGAAATATTGTTGAACTGTTAGTTGGAAATAATTGGTGATATGAGATTGTTGATTGGATGAGATTGTGGAATAATCTGAGAAAATTGGTAAATTGGATAACTGATGGAAGAGTAATGGAATTGGACTGTATTTGAGATGATATAATTGTCACTTGGAAAGTAGAGGTACGACTAGATGGTTAGAGACTAGTTCTGTGGTGTCATGGCCGGTGGGTTGGTTGATTGGGGTGTTGACCCCGGATTTGTGATATTGGGATGTTGATCCCGGATTTGTGATATTGGGATGTTGATCCCGGATTTGTGATATTGGGATGTTGTTCCCGGATTTGTGATATGGGGATGTTGATCCCGGATTGTGGAACCCGGACCGTAGGTCTTAATCAATTATTGGTCCATGCTGGGATCGAACAGGTCACTGCCCGGGCCTTCTATTTTAACCATTATTTTCAATTATTCGTAAGAAAACCAGAACCAATCAACAAATATCATCAAAAGAACACAACACATACGGACACGATTCTACTGATTCCTCTGATGTGTTGTTTGAGTTGGATTCCTTTGTCGTGTTGTATGTGTTAGATTCTTCTGTAAATGGTTGTAATACTTCGAAAGTATTACGGTTGAATATATCTCTGTTTATCTTTCGTCGGTGAGCACTTCGGACTCACCCCTCGCCTGCGGGGTTTCATCCTGTAGGATGAGTTGTTTGTAGTGCAGGAACGTACAGGGCAAGCTGATGCGTACCCTCGGACAGGACTCGGATCCATTAGTTGCATTGGGCTTTGCATGTGTTGTCATGTGAGTTATAAGTCTTCCGCTGTGCATATTGTTAAGTCTTCCGCTGTGCATTTTTTACTATTAGTTGAGTAGTTACTGCTGTTATTGATGTTGGGCCGTAGGGCCATATTGCTGTTTATATTTTTGGGCTGTCGAGCCAGGGTTTATGTTTTATACACTGTATGCTGGGTTTGATTGGTCGGGTTGTCACAGTTCCGGCACGTGTTTACTGTGTACGGTAAATACGGGTCGTGGTGTTTCAGTTTAATTAAAATTAATTTAGGCATACGGTCTAAATTATTTTTTTCTTTTATGTGGCCTATAAAAATAAAATTAACTTATTTTAGACAGACGGTCTAAAATTATTTTATTTCTATCGACATATGATTGAATAAAATAATATAGACTTATTTTAGATATATGGTCTAAATTATTATTTTAATTGGCTTTGAGACCTAATAAAATAACTACAAGTCTAATGTTATTTTTTTCAAAGAGATGGTCCTTTCAGATTGTCTAAATTCAATTTCTTCTGTTGACATATGGTCAAAGAAAATATAATAACAATTGACTCCTTTTAGACATATGGTCTAAAAATTAATTTTATTTTGGGTTTATGACGAGAATGAAATTAAATTGTCCATCTTAAGATATACGGTCTAAGTAAGTTTTATTTTATGGGGTTATGGCCTGAATAAAATAAAAATAATCGAGATAAAATTCTAATATTATTATATTTTTTTAGAAGAGATGATCGAGAAATATTTACCCAACTGTTCAAGCATGAGTAATATACGATTACCTGCTTTAATGTTAATTAGATTAACATTATGAACTAGTTACTATTTAGTTTAGCATCACATGTTAATTAGTTTAATATTGTTGGGTTGTTCAACTTATAATCCACATGGGATTATAAAATTGTGCTTGACAAATATATTGTCTAGAGCTTGATTAATGCTTAGCTGTGTTATTGGTTAAATTAATTTTCATTATGCATTCAACTTTAGGACGATGACTGGGAACATAGTGAACTTTCGACTCCGGGTTATGCATGTGATTATTAACTTAGTCAATTGAAGCTTAGCATTATACATGTATGTATGTTGAACATTATACCTTATATGTGATCCTTGTGTATTTTATTTTTTTAAAATCTAATTACTGCTTCATAAGTTATTGTCGCCTAGCTCAACAAAAGGTTGATGCTTAATGATGGTAATTATGAAATCTGGAATTTAGTATTCCAATATGTGCTGGTAGAGCAAAAGTGCTCTTGTGATCATCAATGTAGTCATGAAAGTTGAAGACAGATCAATATGACAAACCATACAATGTAAAGTACTGTTGTAACAAAAGTGTTGCAATGATGACCAAATGGGTCATTCTCCAATGATGAAATTGGATAGTAAGAATTGGTACTTTACTTTGCATGAGTTAGCAAACTTTGTGTTTGCGACAGTTTTATTTTGTGTGTAACTGAATATAATTCTTAGTGAATTATAGACTCAGTAGCCACACTTTTTATTGTATGGAGATGTAATACTTGATCAACGTTAAGTCTCACATGGAGATTAAACGCTTTGACATGTAAGTGGCAACAATACGGTGTTGCTTAAATACTCATATCATACAAGTTGGTCTTGTGTAACATATGAGTTGTAATCTTACATGATAGATGTCTTTTCTGACATGTCTTGGTTTTAATAACCATACATACTTTCATGAAAAATTATAAAATTGATTTTGGTTCAATTTTATATGGCTTTAGTCTTATTACCGAATCATGTTAGATTTGGTCATACGGACCAATAGAGAATGCCAAGGTTAGCAAATTATTTTTGCTTCCTAGCATTATACAAGTAGAATTGTCTGCTTGTGAGTGTTATCTAGCTGATTATTGACCATCCGGTAAAGTGATTGAAGCCAGCTCTTCATTGCTATTTATCCACCTGGACATCTGCGGGTCCATTCACGGTTGGACTAGGCAAAAGCATGTATTTTATTATTTTATTCATTATGCCCAATTATCTCTATTTAATTTTCTATTTTTGAGGCATTAAGTTGTTTCTAAAGCTATATGAGCTTAATAGAAAAATAACTAGATATGAAGATACAAGATCTTCACGTTAATTGTGATCGTTTTGTCGATCCAATCAATTGGGCATGTGATGAAAGGATATAGTGCATTGGTTGACTATTCCTAACAATCTATGACAAAATGTGTTATAAAGTGACATGATGGAATGCTTCTGTAACGGTTAAGTAAACAAGGGCGCAAACCTTATTGCCACATGGGTAATATTTAATTGGTTGCCGCCTATATACTTAACAATATGCCTATATAGTCATTTACAACTACTCTGCATGTGTTGTAGACTAGAATACTACCCACCAAGTGTTTTGGTAACTTTGGAAGTTGTGCTGTTTATACACATCATTTCTCTCTGGCAAGATTTGCCTTCAGAGGAAGACAAGTGTCTTATGAGATACTTACTAACCTTAACGGTTATATGTTTATAAGCTAGCAAAACAGTGGGAGCATAACTGAGTTTAAATCAACAGATGTCACATTCTTAGTGAATGAGTTTCTTAAGAACGTTGAGGTAGGTTAAGGCCTATCTTTATTTGAGGAAGAGGATTAAAATGTTCAAGGATTACTTCATTCGAATGGGAGGATTTTCACAGATGATGAATTAGTTTCTCATCAATAAACTTCCTCATCATCAAGTCCGAATAAAAGTAACCTTGTTGTAATCTTGTTGTTCCAAGTGGGAGCAATAGAGAAAGATCTTGTTCTTGGTGGGAGCGAGATTAACGTTTTAATCTGAGTGGGAGCCATGTTGATCCAAATGGGAACAACATACCTGAATCACAATTTAGTGTGATTCTCATAAAAAACTGTCGTTGATGATTTGACATCAAAGACAGTGGGTCTTTTATGATATTCCTGCATGATGAGCCTAGAAGAGGCTGCCTCAAAATCCTTCTATAGAAAAATGGACAAAGCCACTTGAAGAAGAGACGGAGTCAATGAGAGTCAATAAAGTTTAAGGACTGGTTGATCTCATTGAAGGACACAATGCCATTGGGAACAAATGTGTTTTCAAAAACAAGCTTAAGGCTGGTGGCATAATTGAGAAATTTAAAACTCAACTAATAGGTAAAAGGTACACTACAGAAAGAGATAGATTACAAGAGTCAATCTCGTTTTCTGTGAGTTTTACCTATGTATGGATGTTTTCTAGCTATCACTTCAAACTTAAACCTTAGGTTACGTCAAACGGATGTAATAATGCATTTCTCAATGGAGATTGAATAAAACAGATCGTGTTTCATTAAAGAGGACCACAAACATATGGTTTGTAGACTTTGAAGTCTATATTTGTCTTCTAATCCTCAAGGCATGTACCAAGTAAGTTTGTAATTTACATATAGTATGTATATGTCATACTTATAGCTAGAAATGACATGGAGTTAATCAACAAGGTAATGTACATAGTTGTCATCTCAATCGAGATAGATGATATGGATAAAGATTGCATATAAAATTGAAATTATGATTTCAAGAAATTGTTTCAAGAAATTATTGTATTTCTCGTAAGAGAATTACACTAATAAATATTTGAAATAATACAATATGCATCAAAATAATCCTATCTAAACTCCTATTAATAAATGTCATACTTTGAGAAAACGAGTGTCCTAAGGCTCCTGATGAGTGTGATGAATAAGCCAAGTTCCATAACGGAGCGCAGTCGGAAGTTTGTTGTACACTATGGTGTATGATAGACTAGATATTGGTTAAGCAATTGGCTTAATAGATAGATGTCAATTCGATCTAGGCCTAAAAGGATCATGGGATGTCTAAAGAAGTCTGCTGATTACATTTTTGTCACCAAGTAGGGAGATGTCCTTCTTGGTTGAGTACACAAGCCTTGATCATGGAAAAGATCTAGAAGGTAGAAAAGTCTACATCTAGATATATATGCTCTTACTAAATGATGGCGCCATATCATAAAATAGTAAGAAATGATCATGTGTATTCTTGTTTGCGATTGGGGCTAAATGTGTGGCTCTCGCTTCAGTAGTGTAAAAGTTATTTGGTTAAATAAATTCTTGTATTTGTGAGATGGATAATGCATAGAACACTGATCTAATGTTAGTCGACTATGACAGTGAGGCTGCAATTTCCATTGCCAAGAATGGTTAGTTTCACCAAATAAGTAGACATCCGATACTACTATGCAGATGACATTGTTGCATGCAAGGTTGTGAATGTGAAGTATCTGTCTATAAGAGACAAGTGATCAGATGCACTGTTTAAGCCTTTACCTTGAGATGTGTTTGTAAAACACATTGGATATTAAAATTGTGTAGGCTTAAGTACTTCACTTTATGCTTATCTTTTTCCCAAAACTCACAACCTTTGTTTAATGTTCTTGCTATCAAATAAGTTGATTTGCATACATACATATGGATGAATGTTATGTACATTCTCCATTTATTTGTTTAAGAGTATGTCGAGTACACACGAGGTTAGCCCTCTCACACGGATAACCGCCTTCGTATCTTAGTGATAAGTTGAGATGAGACAGATTTTAAGCAAAATTATCAAACGGATAATTTGAGAGTTTGTGGCTTAAAATTATAAATGTCGACTATATGATGACATAAGGTCATTTTAATGGTGAAATACGTTCACCAAGTCTACTTAGTGGGCCAGATGTGAGTTCAAGTTGATGTGTAGATCGAGGAACTCAGATTTGGACACATATGGTGTCTAAATATCATCTGTACAGCATTCCATATGGGAAAGACATATGCTCCACGGGAAAGGAGAAAATGCTGTAGCACATGTTTCATACCATGTGTGCGTTTGGCAGACCAAACGGGTTTACATAAGTTCAATCTCCGCTTACTGTTGTGTGAGACCCACAGCCTTTATGGTGGCTCTATCGTGTACCCTCAGGACTCCGATCAGGTACTTGAGATTCAGCTTGATGTTTGCTATCTTAGTGTGTTGCCAAAGGACCATGGACACTGATTCGGTCTCGCGGGACATGTTTAGAAAAGCAAGTTAAGTTGAGTTAAGAGGATCGTGAGAAGAGGAAGATCATTGACCGAAATCACATTAGTTTGTATCCACCAGTGCACCAATTATGACATACGGTTATAATTGTGAATACAATGTATCTTTAAAAGAGAGATCTTTGGCAGATTTCTAATGTGTTTTATGATCTAGGGTACTTGCATAATTTGATCTACTTGTAAGTTTATTCTCGATGAGAGGCTATATATTCTTAATAGATGTATAGCATTTAGCTCTCACAGTATGCTGGTCCCACGGTTCTACTTCCCTATATGGATGTTTGCAGTTTCTGGTGAGAAATTGTTTTTCATGATTGTGTTTATAAGCACTCCCATTATGTGTGAGTGGGAGATGTTGGAAAATAGTGAATCCACCTATAAGGGGTGCTCACTTAAGCCTAACTGGGCCCAATTAGTACATTATATAAGCCACCATAGGGAAAGGCTGGAAAAACAATATAGAATACACATGTGTTGTGTAAACACTAAGATAACCTGCACACACTGCATTTTAGAGTTTAGACCGTAAAAACTATGAGGCCGATCCGACACACTGTGACGGTCTCCACCGACCAGTGATTCAAGTCGTGGCTCCCGATCCTGACAAGGCTTCCGCTTCATTCTTACAGATAAGTGTTCTTATCTATTCTACGTATACGTACATGAATTCCTTCAGTCCTGATGCTGGCAAGTTTGAGGTGTTCTCTACACTCACCTTGTTTATCCTTTTAGATTTGCCGTGCCATTGAGGGGAAAGTACAACCAAGGATTTCCTGGGTTTGGGTTGAGGTTTCGGTCTAGATCTGGGTAAATACTTTCCATTGACGCAGTCCCCCCTCATCCAGGGACTGAAACCGCCCTCAGTTTCAAGCTCGATACCCTCTTTCTCCCTAACTTGAAGCCTACAAGACTTGACAATGTGGTCAATCCTCTCGCAATGACAGCAGAAATTTCCTAACTTTTCATACTTAAAATTTATCCATGCCTCCTTCCCAGTTTTGTCAATGACACACATACTAGGGGTAGTGGGTCCTCAATTTCAAATACAACATAAATGTGGACATGGCCATGCCATCCTCCAAAGTTTTCAAGAGTGGGTTCAATCGTCAACAAATACAGGAACATTGGAGCAATGCGTTCAATCTTAGCACCTGTTATCATTTCAGGCAGAATTTGATGTAATTGAGCCCAAAAGGCAGAGCCAGTGAGACTTACCTAATTAAGCAGGATATCAGACAGCCACTGCTTGATTGTCACATGCTAGTTCGAGACTAACCAAGGCATCCCCTCCAACACACGTCGGTAATCCTCCTAAAAATCAAAACCAATAAGGAAGAGGTTGTTCCTCTTCTCAATTACACGAAAGTTCCCTTTTATATTCCAAGAGTGCTTCTTTTAGCCTCTAACTGTTTTTGTCGAGATCTATTTAGTAGTGAAGATCTTGGCCACCAGAAACGTCTTGATGATCATGCAGCCCACCGTGCTATCCACTTGAAGCTCGTCATCATCCTTGTCGATGTCTCGTAGATCTACCACTATTTTGGTGGCCATGCTGCTATGGCGGTGGGAGGAGGGTTGGGATAACCCCAGATAGTAACAAACAATAGCTGAGAGCTCAATTTGATCCACACAGTGGAAGACACACTCGAGATCTACTAATCAAGAATGTTATATGGGGAACAGAAAGTAGAGACTTATCTTGGCTTGCTAAGTTTGGGGTTAGCAGCGCATAGAGGTTAGCTCGTAGTTTGACTAAAAACCTAGCTTATCATCCAAGAGAACAAATGAAAACTTTTGCTTTTTCAAGGATAAAAAAGGAGGAAAACCTCTTCCAAAGTCCTATAATTTTGGGTCATTCCTCAATTGAGTCATATAATTCTAAAAATTCTTAATTAAGTTTTATTTCTTTAATTAGTGATACCAAATAAGTTTTTTTGCCAAATGTTAAATTAAAAAATTTTGGTTCCCCAGTTGCTTTTAAATGTTTTTTATGATCCCTCTTATCATAATTCAAATTAATTAGGTCTTTTAATTTTAAAAATTATAAATCATAAATTTTAAATTCTGAAATTCTGAAATTCTAAACTCTAAACATGGATTCTTAATCTTAAAATATAAAATCTTAAACTATAAAGGCTAAAGTCCTAAACATTAAACCTTAAACCTTAAATCTCAAATCTTAATATGTCATTCTTGCAATTTATGATCTAAAGTTTTAGCATTTTAAAGTTCAGGGTTTAGGATTTTTCTCTAAAGGTCAAAATTTTAAAACCTATAATCGTAATATTCTAAAACTTTGGAGCATAAACCTTAAAATCTTAAAAATTTAGACCATAACTTACATGAATGACATATTAGGATTTGAGATTTATTTATGATTTAGGGTTTAGGGTTTAGGATTTAGGATTTAAGATTTTCAGATTTAAGGTTTATGATTATAGGGTTTAGGGTTTTAGGGATCTAGAGATTAAGATTTAGTGTTTAGAATTTTAATGTTTAAGGTTTTAGGGTTTAGTGTTTAGGATTTAAGATTTAAGATTTAGTATTTGAAAGTTTAGGGCTTATGGTTTAAAGTTAAGGATTAAGATTTAGGGTCTAGAGTTTATGGTTTAAAGTTAAGAATTGAGCTTTTAAGGTTTCGGATTAAGGTTTTTCGGTATGGTATACAAGATTTTAGGGTTCACAATCTAATATTTAAGATTTTAAAATTTAAGATTTATGTTTAGGATTTAGTATTTAAGACTTTTGTATCTAGGATAGAGAATTAGGTTTAAAATTTGGCAAGCTAGGATCTATGATTTAAGATTTCATTTTAAAAACTTTAAAATTTATTGTATAGATTTTGGAGTTTTAAGGTTAAAGTTTAGAATTAATATTTAAGATTTTTAATATTTTAGGATTTAATATTCAATACTTAGGATTTTAGGCTTTATAGTTTACGATTTTAGATTTGGGTTTATAATTTTAGGATTTATAAAATTTTTTAGATTTAAAGACTTAATTAATTTTAATTATGATTAATATGACTATAAAAAATATTTAAGAACGTTTGAGGGACCAAAAATTTTTAATTTTGACATCCAAAATTGATAAAAGAACTTATTCAATATAACTAATGAAAAAAATAGGACTTAATTGAGAGTTTTTAAAATTAAAAGACCCTATATGAGGAATGACCTAAATTATAAGACTTTGGAGAAAGTTTTTCGATAAAAAAGGGAGAGAACATAAGCAAGAGAGGCCGTATAAATCCGTAACTATTATGCAAAAGTGAATTGTGGGTGGGTTTAACATTTGGCAATAATTAATGAATATTCCGTAGGAAAATAATGATATGTTGGTTGTTTTAAAATTGCACCGTGAAAAAAATTGCAGATTAGAACAACCTGGTTAATTTTGGCGATAACAGGTTCAAAGAAAAAAAAAAAAAGGTAGAAAACTTTTTTGACGATCTCATTCTCTCTTCCTCTCAATCTCAGGGTAAGTTCTCCTCTCGCTTCTGGTTTTGTATTTCTAAGCTTTTTTAATTGTTGGTATTTCGTTGATTCCTTATCAATGAGTAAATCGTAATTCTTAGATGCTGTGAAAGAAATATCAGTGCAGATTGGATCTGATCGATTGCTTGCTGATTTAGCTCTTTAGGATTCTTGATCAAAACTCTTAGGGTTCGTTTGGTTGGGTGTAATCATTTTCGGTATAGATTCTATTCGATTCAACTCCATTTCTTCCGATTACACCAACCAAACAAACTCTTAAGTTTTCCAGTTCCTTCGTTTTTATGACAATTGTTTTTAGAGTCGGAAATATTTTTGTCTGGGTGGAGCTATTGTTTTCTTCTTGTATTTGGGTCTTCCGTTGGGGATGAGCAGATCAGTAAATGACCTCTAATTTTCTATCGAGTTTGCTTAGTTAATTATTCGGTAACTATCTAACCTAATCCTACTGTGAACACCCAAATTTGACCCATGAGTATTTTATTATTTTGGATTATGGATGTATTTTTGGCTATAAATTAATGAGAAGATTTGGTCTTAGGCTCGAATATTTTTATGATTTAATTTAATAGAATATTTTTATTTTCTTGATTTGGGCTTTTAGTATATTTTACTTGGTGAGTATTGAGATGATTTCATCCTGGGCTAAGATATATTAGAGGTCTGATTTAATAGAATATGAATATTTTATTTATGTGGTGTTTTTTTTAGCCTATTCTTTTGAGATGATTTAATTTTGGGCTGAAAATAAATATAAAGTCCAAACCAATAAGATATGGACCCTTCAACAATAGCAGTCCATATTAACACATTACCTGTAGCTAATTTTAATTCTAATTTTCGTGGAAATTCAGAATTAAAATATATCTTTTTCTTGTTTTGTGTTTTTATGGTAAAAGTAGTAGAAAAGAGGTAAATTTTGATGTGTATTTGATAAATAGGAAAAGTTAGGGTTTGGGAGACAAGCTCGGAGTGTTTTTGGGTCAAGGAACATTCTAGAGGGCGTGGAAAACAAGTAGAAGTCGGATTTAAGAGGAAAAGTGAAAAAAAAAAGAACAGAAACTGTACCCAGGTCCTGACGGTCATGTGGGCTGGGTAGTTGATGCACATGAAATATGCATAGTTTTAGGCATGATTTTAGGTATATTTGCTCTCAATTCGTCATGACTATATGTCTTACTTTGTATTATTTTATCATATTCTCTTAAATCCCATCCCTTATTGTATGATTAGTGATTCCAGGTACATTTTGAAGGATTTTGGAGATTTTATTGGAAAATTCGAAGAAACAGCCTCTGGCACAGCATGAGCCTGTTTCGGGCCTATTGTTCATTGCAGAATCGGTAGAAAGCCATGAATCCCCCTCCAATCACAAGATTTCCACTAGATTTCACCACCTTTGCCTTGATCCACAAAGCCATCATGCCCCCACATCAATCACAGAGGGAGCTGAATTCAACTAAGTAAAGAATGGAAGAGATTGCACACAACCTCAGACACAGGCCCAACACAGGCTCAGCCTATGGAATCTGCAGATGATCAGAAACGTGAAGAAAAGAATATAAAACTCAGCCACTTGCAGGGCTTCACCACTTGTGAAACACCCGTGTCCCAATTTTACAAATAAAATACTTAAACATAAGGAATTTACCAAAATACCCCTGAAACCCGGGACACGAAATCCAACACCAAAACATTATCTGAAAATCTTATTAAACCGAGATGTCATTAAGAACAAGAGTAAACCGGCTTATCAAGCCATAAGTCAACCCGGCAAACAGCCGAAACAACATCAAGTGTCAAACCCCGGCAACCCGCCGACAATGTAATCAAAATCAAGAATGACTTCTCACCAAAATCCATTGCAGCGGAAGATAAGGATAAAATAAAAACAAAAGAAGAAAATGATATGCATGTCGGCTCTATGGATCCAACTGGGAGAAGAAGCACAGCTACCTGCTGGGATAACCACGTCCGTACTCCGGAAAGGAAGAGAGAGACAACACGCTAACTAAGAGTCTGAAAAACAACGGTGGTGATTATATGAGTCGCCTACTCAGTGAGCAGTATAAATCTAGTTATGTAGGTGTGCAAAGAAAGCTCGAAAGGAGAGTAGAGAAACAAGCACAAGTAAGTAAACACACAATAACCAGTACTAACATGCCAACAACATATAAGCAAACAGTTTATGTTTTACAACCGTATGTGTGTTAAGTTTTATTATTATATTTATTATTCAGGGCCCCCTACTGTGTGCGTCGAGCTCGGTCCCGTCTCATGAGACAACTAGGGCGTAAGCCCCAAAATAACCAAGCATATAGCCCAAATATCACTATAGAGAGAGAGAGAGAGACAGAGAGAAAGAGGGAGGTAGAAAGGGGGAGGTAGAAGGAGGGAGGTAGAAACCGGTCATCACAGACCCATATGCTAAACCGCATATACCATGCTATCCCGCATGCAATCCCGAGGGGTATCACTTCCCGCTCGAACCAACCGGTCATCAGCACACAGTAGTATATCTTTTATAGTATATCATTCTTATTCATTCTTAAGAGTTCATGTGTGCCAAAAAGTTATGATTTACCAAGGTGGTGTGAATTATCCATTGAATCAATATCCGGGTTTCCAACCCACAACACATCACACAGATCACCCAATATCGTATCACATGTTATTTCTCATAACAACTAAAAGTCATGCTTAACCAGCAAATAGTAACACACAGGCACACAATACAGATCATGGCATGTTAACAAACAAGGCATGCAACTCAGACAAACCAATCTAACAAGCACATGCATACAACCATAAAAAGACTTATAAAGTCATCTCAATGACGAATGTCCTGTGGAGCTTTCCCCAAGACAGATCCTCCGGCTCCCGAGGTATTACCCGTGCCTGAATACCGGCACACACAAATAATCACAAGACAATTATAACAAATCGTGCATGCATGATACCTATATGCTCAACTGAGTAAAACCTGCTCCAAACTACCCAGTTATGTAATTTCAGGGTCTAAGCCCAAAAGGGTATATCTCCTCACCAAAACTCCAAAGACAAGGACCTAAGGTTAACCGGGCTTAAGCCCATCTAAGTCCAAAACAATTTCTCGGGCCTAAGGCCCACTTCCTTAAGTCTGCAATAAACCCAATTTATGAATTCAGGCTTAGAGCCCATTCCTTAAAGTCCAAAACTAACCATTTATGCCATTGGGCTTTAAGCCTACTTCTTAAAGTCTAAGAATTATCCAAGGGTCCATAAGGTTAGATTGTTGGGCGTGGGCCCGGTTTCTCCTAAATACCGTTCTAAGGTCATTCCCGAGCCCAAATGTTCCCGGCCTATGGTTCTACCCGTGTCGGTAAATTTCCGGCCACACACTCTGATGAGTGCGCATTTTGCACTTATTTCACAGGTTCTTTCAACGGTTTCTAGCTTGCAAAACAATATTTATCTTATTAATTCGTCTCATTTTTAGCATTTTCTCCCTTTTATCTTTCTATTTCCTTTCTCTAAGATTTTTAATAATTTTTATATATTTTATAAATAAAAGCTAGATTTTTCAAACAAGAGGTACACACCCAGCATAGGCTGCCCATGTGAACCGTTTCAGCGTGAACCGTTTCACGAAGCCCTCCAGATTAGGCCCAAGGCCCCTTACAAAAGCAAGCCCAGGACCATATTAAACATACTTTTAAAGACCAAAGCCCATGAGAAAATGGACTTCAAGGAAGGAGCAGCCCACTTGGAGTTGGCCAAACCTTCACGTGAAAATGCATGAGAATGCATGGCATTTGGTCTTTGATCTTTGGCTTCAGCAGCTGATATCATCCAAGGACTTGGTCTTGGTTGATGTGGCACCTTATGCATGTAACAAGGACAGCCTTCACCTGCCAAAGAAAATAGAGAAAGTTGGTTACTTTGGAAGACTAAAAGTAGAAGAAGGAGCAGTCCACTACACCAATTGTGAACCACATTCCATATGGTCCCCTCACTTCATCTTCACGTGGACTTGCAAAACAGCCAAAAGAGAACCTGGTCAATTGGAAGCAAGCGTGATGCCACCTAGCACAAAGGGACTTGGACAAAGTACTATTTTTGGCATGAAGTAACAATAACCCCACATGCACATAACGGTTTGGAAGAAGTCCTGGGGAGTTTTATGCACATGTGTCAACCCTCCCTGAAACGCCCGTGTCCCAATTTATTAATATAAGTTATAAATTAATTATAGATTGACCAAATTGCCCTTATCATTCCCGGGACACCCGTATCCCAAATTTTCCATTAAAGAATGTATAGCATGTGAAGTGACCAAAATGCCCTTCTTCCCGGGATACAATATCAACAAAATAATCAATGAACTTTTATACAACATTTTACACAACAACGAGTATGCAGCGGAAGACTATACATATGATAACATGTATGCAGTGAACTCTATGGATCCGACCCGAGGAGAGGAAAGCACCGCCACCTGCTGATATACACCACTGCTCAATGAGCAGTTAACCTGAAAAAAGACTGTGAGGGGGTGAGACCAACCACTGTCTCAACGCAAACAAATAAACCAATATTATACAATACAAATCAACTACAAGAACACCGACATTTAAACAATAGCAACCACAATACACAGAGCAAGACATCTTCAGACTACAACCATCACTTGTCATTACTTACATTATTATCTTTGTTATTGGGTTTAAATATTTTATTAGGGCCCTCTACTGTGTGCGTCGAGCTCGGTCCCGTCTCATGAGACAACCAGGCATAAGCCCAAATAAACCAGGCACGAAGCCCAAACATATCCATAGAGAGAGAGAGAGAGACAGAGAGAAAGAGGGAGGTAGAAAGGGGGAGATAGAAGGAGGGAGGTAGAACCGGCCATCATAGGCCCACATGCTAACCCGCATGCCATCCCGAGGGGTATTACTTCCCGCTCGAACCAACCGGTCACAGCCCCACAGTAGAATTATTATAGTTCGTTATTCTCAATAATGTTTTAAGAGTTGTACCATAAGTTATGATCAACAGTGTTGTGTGGATTAAATATCTTATCCTCAAGTCCGGGCCCCAGCCCATAGTCCACCACACAAACCACAATCTAAGCCTCATGTGTTTATCATAACCAAACAAGTCATACTAGACAGGCACATTACATCACATCAGACGACAGGCCACATAATCAGGCACACCACGTCATAGGTAACATCAACATAATTCACTTTGCAAATAGCAACAACAGCACAATAGGCAAGCATGCATACAGCATTCAAGACCCAACAAATAATACCACATTATATACCAAGACAATCAACCGAGCATTATAGGCAGTAATGCATACAAAGGTTTATAAGTCCTCACCTGGGCCATATTAAATGTCTCGGAAGCCGAAGCTCATTCCACCTTAGCATTCCTATCTCCATAACGCCCTACGAATACACACCTCATATAAGAAGTTTATTCATGACAATCGAGTAAATGCATATTAATAACATGATCTCGAGTTAAACCCGTGACACTAAGCCTGTTACTAAAGATCAGGGTCTAAATCCAAACAACTCAAATTCCCAAGTTTCGTACTTAACTTAAATCTAATTGTAGTCAATTGGGCCGAGAGTGTATTATCTCTAATCTCCAAAATACAATATTGGGCCTAAAGCACATCCCCCAAAACCATTGGGCCTAAAACCCATTTAAATTAGTTACATTTTATTGGGCCAAAAGCCCATCTCAATTACAAGCCATTGGGCCTAAAGCCCACTCCATTAGTCATTGGGCCTAAAAGCCCATATAGAATTAATATGACATTAATTGGGCCTAAGCCCGGCCCATCACAATAATACTTTTATCGAACTCCCGAGCCCAAGCATTTTTCGGCCTAAAGATACTATGTACGTCGGTACGATTCCGGCCACGTGCCTCTCAACTCCTCTCACTCGGTTTCCACTAATATCATTTATTTTCCATTAATACATAAACTAAATGCATTCACAGTACATGACTTGTACAAGAATTGTAATGCACGCCACTGCTCGGAAATTACCATTTCAATGCCGGAATGCAGCCGTCTCGCCGGAACAGTACTTGACCTACCGGATTCCTGTCAGCTTCGCCGGAAAACATACAATAATCTGCCAACCTCGAAAACCACACATACCGACCTTCAACAACACAACCAGGACATCAAAACGAATTAAGGACCAAGGAATGGCTGCTGGAACTTACCGGAAAACAAAACTGTACACAACCGTCTCGGATCCTTCGAACAATAAAACTCGGGTTTGCAACCTCATTGCCGGTATAGCCTCGTACCAACCAGCACAAGCACGAATTGAGACAGAAAAGAGGATCGCTGGAAACGCTTACCGGAGATCCCGAACTGAACTGAACTGCACAGATCCGAAGCGCCTAAGACCGGTCAAATGAATCCCGAGCCTCAAACTCCACTGCCGACAACCTGAGCCGAGTCAACCCCAGCAGCCTGAGATCCGCCACCATGGATAACTGCGCACACAACAGTGCAACAACCACAGACCCACTCCGATAACCGGCAGCACGACGAACGCCAACCTCCAAATCCACCACAAGTCAAAGAACCCAAAACGGGTTAGTTCTCCCCAAACAACAAAAAAGAAAAGACGAAGCGAAGGGGTAACACAGAGGGGCGGTGAAACTCACCATGCGACGGCGAAGAGACGGCAGCGACTTGCGATCTCGCAGCACTCCTCTTCGCGTACGGAGCACTTCCCTAGAACCTCTTCTTAGTCGACTCTGCGATCTGTATCAGCGGCGGCATGAAGGAGAAGCGGTTGTGACAGTAGCAGCAGGGTTATGTCAGGATGACGATTTCGGGAGGAGAAAAGAAAAAAAGAAAAAGAGAAAGAGAGGTGTGGGGGTGAGCCGTCGGGGGAGAAAGAGAAGTGGGAAGGAGAGAGAGAAAAGAAAGATTATATATGCGCACTCTAGGGCTAGGGTTTCATCAATAGCAAAACGGCGTCGTTTTGCTTCCAAACGGCGTCACTTCATCTACAAGCCCCTCCCCTGGTCAACCTCAAAGTCAAAACGCATCCCTTTGTGTGTTTTAGGTTTTGGCTCTACCAAAACTACGTAGTTTTAGTAAAAACTACACCCCATCTTGTGTTTCACCACAAAATACAAATAAACTCCAAAAGAAATCCAATTACGGATTAATTTCACCGTTAAATAAATATTTCCTAAGAAAGGAAGAAGAAATTAATAATAATCTTCTTGACCAAAAATCCCGGAAATTCCTCGAGGGTAAAATTAGAAACAAATCTCAAAAATTCAGAAAATTCCATAGAAATTAAATACTGAAAATTCGGGGCGTTACACTCCCCTTTTATGTGGAACTTGAATGGATATTATCCATTAGTCAAAAGACCAATTCTTGGTCTGGTGGGCTGGTGGCGTGAACTTAGGGGAGCTTTAACCAACTTGGACCATGTTGCACCTGACATGTGAGCAACAGTTGGATTGTTGGTGCAATTCCCACCAAAAGTTGGCGCAAAGAAGAGGTCTTTCCCTCCTTTTTTGGTGCCACTTTCCCTCCTTTTTGGCCTCTTCCCTCCATCCATGTTGCACTATATAAGCAGGACAAGCAAAGGACAAAAGGGGAGGCAGGAGCTCCGACATCAAGTTTCACTTCACAAGTCGGCAATCACACAATTAGTCTAGGCTTGTACTTTCTATTTTCCTATGTAATTGAAGCACTTTTAGCTTTGGCTTTTGGAAGTGTCTTGACTTGGGAATTTGTCCCATTTTGTTCAAGGTTGGCTCCCATTACTTGTAAGTTATTCCTTGAATTTAATCATGGTTTATTTCCAAGTTCTTGTTATTTACTTTCCAACTATGTCTAGCTAAATTTGTAATCTAGGATTAGGGGATGAACTTGTTAATGTTTCCATGCTCATTTAAATAAAGAATTACTTTCCAATTTTATTCTTCTTTAATTCGGTTTATGAATTTTTACTATGTTAGTTGCTTGATCACCAATTAGCATAAATCCATAATAGGCGAACGTTAAGTGACAGCGTCGTTTACCTATAGAAAAACATAAACCGGGCTATAAAAACCGACCTCGAGGGAGGCGTGCTTTTTATTGGAGATTAGGTAGGGAAATTTCTTAATGCTCTTAGTTTATTTTAGCACTGGCAAATGCATAGTGGACATAAACTAGGAAGGGATTTTACGGCACTACGAGAGTAGGTTATCGATCTAGTTTAGATTTCCCGGTTCTTTTAAAGAAGTTTAATTTCAGAAGTTAATTCATTGATTCAACATAGGCTAGCTATGTGGTGACAGTACATGGTTTACTTATGTGTAGCTTAATTGCATGGTAACGTTGGCAAGGAATTCCCCGAAGTCCTAGATGTTTATTATTATCGAGTTCAATCGTTTTCTCCTCACTTTATTTTTCCGTTTCAAACATCAAACTCTCTCAAATTTTCGATTCCTCTAGATAATCATAAGTTGCTTAGTTGAATAGTACTTAACAAAGATCCCTGTGAGACGACCTTGGTACTACAACAACCCCGTACACTTGCGGGAAGCTATCACACTCTTACACCCCCATACACGGTTTTCACTAACCCGGTATTCCCGATACATGAAAGTACTTGTTTAATAATACATGCCATGAACGAGATTGAAACATAACAAAAGAGATACCCTCAAGCCGGAAATATTCTGCCTTGTTGGAACAAAACCTGAGCCCTCGCCGGATTCCGGCCAACCTTGCCGGAAAATTCTCAACAACACCAAAATGAGCCACCCAACGAACTTTCATCCAAAAAACCAAACAACCAATTCATCCATACAATCCCCGCCGCATCACAAATCGAAACTAGAAAGAAATTTGTGACAAAGAATCCTTACCCGGAACACTTGCCGCCAGAACCGGTTCTACAACCAAGATCCACAGCTGCTGGCACACGTTCCAGAATTCCAACCCGTCTGTCTAGAACAGATCCGCCGGCCAACAGTAGCCCCAAACCCCGCTGCCGGAGCAACCACCGCCCGACCAGGACTCAACCCAACCAACACAACCTGTCACGAACTCCGGCCACCACTACACACAACGCCAACCACCAGCGAACACCAGACAAACACACACAAAGCCCTCATCAAACACGGGTACTCCAAAAACAAACAAAAAAAAGAGGAAAGGAATCAGAGGGTGGCGACGCTTACCAGGCACGGCGGCGCACGGCTCGCTCGACCGCTGGATGCGTCTTCTCCGCCCACAACCAAAACGACCGGCCTCGACTCCCTCGTCAATCTGCACAAACCCGACCTGGTCTCAGCCTCCCCTGCAACCCGTGGTGGCGGCGACGTGGAGTAAAGAAACGGCAGAGAACGAATGGGGAGAGGAGGAAACGGATGGCGACCGAGGGAGGGAGAGAGAGAGAGAGAGAGGGTCAGCGGCGGCTAGAAGGAAAAGAGGAGTAGAAGAGAGAAAGAAAGAAAGAAAAGGGAGAGGGCTTAGGGTTTTGACCCGCCCGAGCCAAAACAACGTAGTTTTGCTTGGGCGCGGTCAACCCGCCCTTCCCTGGTCAAATTTTTTTTTTTTTCTCTTTAGCCAAAACGACGCTGTTTTAGTTAAAACTGCACCCAACCTCGAGTTTCAACTCCAAGATTCGATTTTACTCCAACGAAGGCCGTACCTGCCATGCTAACGACTTATTCTCGGTATAACCAAAGTAAAATAATTAATTTTCCTAGTTCAAAATCCGAAAATTCCTCGAGGGTAAAATTGGAATAAAAATTTTGAAAATTCCATAAATTTAAATTATGAAAATCCGGGGCGTTACAACTTGCAAAACTTTCAACTCTGGAATTATAACCTGAGCGTTTCAGAAGACTTTAGGCTTGGGAAAGAGGGGTTAATCATTACACCCAAGGAATATTACAATTAAAGAACTATTATCCTCCCCTTAAGTCTTCTAAAATCTGCAGATTTGCAGAATTCACCCTATCAGCACACCTCCCATGGTACTTTATCTCGAGGAGCAAGATGGGCAACTGAAATTCTACTTGTCCAACTTCCATAGCTACCAGCAAGTGGGAGAAGAGAGGAGAGGAGAATCTGCGCCTATAAAAGAGAAGAAGGAAGGAAGAACTGGGCATCGAACACACCATCGATCAAACACCCATATCTGCAGAAGTTTTGGAACAAAGGGTTCAAGTGGAAACACGATTCTGCAGCCTTTTCTGGGCAGAATTCGTGTTGTTCCTAACCTCCAGATTGTTCCAATCCTTATGTCAACCTCTATCCCCATTGATTTTGTAATTTTGATTATGAACTAAACAACCCTTCTTAGGTTGAAGGGGTGAAGCATGTCTCTGTTCTTATTGCAATGAATTGCTCTTCTTATGTTTTTATCCCGATTTTTTGTTTGGTTGTTGCAAACTTGCTCCATGTTTGAGTCTTGATAAAACCCATGCATGATTATAGGTAGCTAGATGAAGGACCGAAAGGAGAAAACATAGCTGCTGGAACAACAACAACCAACCCTTAGCTCTTAGTTTTGAAAGAAATAAGGAACTAATTGGGGAATTAGCCTCAACACTAAATCTGAATCCCCTTGGTTTGACCGATGCGAAAGCATTAGGATGAGTGAGAGCCTTGGGAGGAACCTGTGAGTGAGAACAAATGGGTTCAGTATAGGTTGAGAGCGCCTGCAAGAACTAATATGTGTAATTGACTTTGTGCTCTCAACAGGCTCAGCCACAGGCTCAGCCTGTTGCAGCACAGTCAAGAAGAATGACACCACTTTTAATCTGATTCTTGATTGATTATTGAGTAGCATGTTTTTAATCTTGTAGCAGCTTGGTGAAGGACCGAAAGGAGAAGCCAAGTGTGCTAGACCAACAATAGTCAGCCTTCACTCCTTAGTCGTTTGAAAGAAGATAGGGAGAGACTGTGGGTACCTAGCACCAACACTAAACTTCACCCCTAAGTGGACGTCTATTCTAGTGACAGGGGGTAGATGGAAGCTTGGGGAACTATCAATAAGATCGAAAGTCATTGGTAGTACTTTAGGTTCGGAGCCCCTTCAAGATATCTCATTAAACACGGGGCGTCAAACAGGCTCAGCCTGTTATGAGTCTGTTATGATGCTGTTGAGCAATTTAAAGCATAAAACAGGGCATGTGAATCCCGGATGCCTAAGACTTCACCAAATCTGATCTTTTCCTACTTCAGCACTGTTATTACTTTCTACTTTTGCTCATTTTAAATTTCAGTTGCACTCACCCAAATTTCCACTTCTGATTTACTGCTTCAAGCCTAATTTGTCTAAACTAACAGGCTCATCCCAGTCCCTGTGGATACGACCTTGGTAGAGAACTACAACTACCCTGTGCACTTGCAGGACCAGACATATCAGGGGCCAAGGAGGGAAGACCGCCAGCCCATGGCGGTCGTCACGACATGACCGCCGGGGCTGGGCGGTCATCGTTTTCAGTTTCCGGAATTTTTTTTCTCTTTTTTCCTCTTTTCTTGATCCTAGCTCTTAACCGTCAGATCTAAGGGTTCAATCTCGATCCTAGGATTAATAGGATGACCCTTGAGGACCTGAACACTATATATAGACCCCTACACACAAATTGGACACAATTTTCTCTTCTTTTCTATTTACAATAAGCATAGGTGCATGGAGAAACGCTACTTATCTAAGCCTAGTAATCTTTAGAGGAGCTGTTATTCTGGAAAAATTTTGTGAAGAGGAGCAGCAAAGAGTTGGCAGCTAGAGGAGATCAAGAGGAGAGCTAGAAGAAGGCGGTCCAGGGCAATTCCAGTGGTGATCCCGAGTAGAAATCCCTTTGCATGCAGTCTCAGTAAAATGGTGATATCTTAAGCTGTAGACAATGGATTGCTGCATTCTTGGTGTCTTTGGAAAGCTAAGAGGGAAATCTACAATTTTGTTGTTGAGCTCAGAAGCTAATTGGACCGTCTTTGTTATTTTAATTGCGGTTGAATTTGACACAAAATTGAGCTAAGGAGTGGAAGAAAAATCGGGTTAGAAAACACCCAATCACAAGGAGCTAGATGTGGGCTACAAGAGGTAACTCTAAACTTTTGTTCTCAGATTGTTGTCGATGATGTTGCTGCTGCTGATGCTTTAATTGTTGTTTAATGCCTTTGTAAGAACTACGTGAACTTTGAACTCGGTCGTGGAGTACGCTGGCCGATTCTAGTGGCGGGAATCTCAAGCTCAATTATGTTTTATTTTCTATTTTTGTCTTTGATTTTATGTTGTTTTTGTTGCTGTGTTGCTGTTGCATATGGCATACTCTGATCAACAATTGCACACGATTTTGCCCCAAACATGGATGGCTTCCTAATACCTTCCCATCTGTGATGAACCCCTAAATCCAACATCTCTGATTCGCTATGATTGATTTGTCTTTAAGAAGTTGTTGATGGCTAACATAGGTTTTTTGTGGCAACTCCTTTGATATTGTATGTTGGTTAAGAAAAAAAGAGTAAAAATGAGGTGAGGGGCCAATTAATTTTTGGTCCGGTATGTCCAAATTCTTTGCTGATTTGATTCTTGTGATGTTTATGATGTTTTTTTTTTTCAACTGTGTTTGTAGATGCAAATGTTTGTGAAAACTCTCACCAGGAAAACCATCACCCTTGCGGTGGAAAGCCCGACACAGTAGACAATGTCAAGGAAAAGATTCAGGACAAGGAAGGCATCTCACCGGATCAACAAAGGCTCTTCTTTGCTGGCGAGCAACTTGAAGATGGGCGCACCGTCGCTCACTACAACATCCAAAAGGAATCTACCTCCACTTGGTGCTCCGTTTGAGGGGTGGCATGCAAATCTTCGTCAACCCTCACTGGAAAGACTATCACCCTTGAGATCGAGAGCTCCGATACCATTGACAATGTCAAGACTAAGATTCAGGACAAGGAGGGCATTCCATCGGACCAGCAGAGGCTCATCTTTGCAGGAAAACAACTCGAGGATGGCAGTACTCTTGCCAATTACAATATTCAAAAAAGTCCACACTCCATTTGGTACTCCTCTTCGTGGTGGTATGCTAATCTTTGTGAAAAGGCTGACTGGGAAGACAGTCACTTTGGAGGTGGAGAGTTCTGACGCCATTGACAACGTGAAGGCCAAAATTTAGGATAAAGAGGGTATCCGTCCAGAATAACAAAGATGAGTCTTTGCCGGCAATCAACTTCAGGATGGTCGCACCCTTGCGGATTACGACATCCAGAAGGAATCTACCCTCCATCTGGTGCTCTGTCTCCATGGTGGCATGTAGATTTTTGTGAAGACACTTACCGGCAAGACCATCACCTTGGAGGTGGAGAGTTCTAACACCAATTGACAACATGAAAGCAAAGATCTAGGACTAGGAAGGGATTCCCCCAGATCAGCAAAGGCTTGTATTTGCTGGAAAGCAGCTTGAGGATGCCCTCACCCTTGCCGACTATAACATCCAAAAAGAGTCTACCCTCCACTTGGTGCTTCGTCTCCATAGTGGTATGAAAATCTTTGTCAAAAGTCTAACTAAACAATCACTCTGGAGGTCGAGAGCTCAGACACCATTGACAATGTGAAAGCCAAGACCCAAGACAAGGAAGGTATCCCTCTTGACCAGCGGAGGTTGATCTTTGCTGGGAAGCAGCATGAAGATGGAAGGACTCTTATAGACTACAAATCCAGAAAGAATCCACTCTCCATCTCGTCCTCGGCTTTCGTGGTGGCCATTAAAGCTTTAAACTTTTGAGATGTTGGTAGTTTTTGTCCCTTGAATTGAATGTTGTTGGGAGATTCTGGGCCTATTTTTCTTTGCTTGGATTTTGTGTTTGTTTTGCCACTATTTAAGATGTTACTTGTCACGCCCCAAGTAATCGACTGGCCCTGAATAACCTCCAAAGATGGGCCAAAACCATGTGGCCCAAAAGCTTAAGCTTGAAGTTATTTGGTAGCCAAGTATTTGCAGCATATATGCCCAAGACCTCTCTCACTCTCTTCCGATGTGGGATTGGGTCATCACATTCTCCCCCCCTTTGGACCTCGCGTCCTTGCGAGGGGAGCCCAATTTCATATCAAAGTGGCACCCGGATCACCGGGCCGTACCGATCGTAATCTCAGTATAAACCCCTAAGGCACGGGCCATAAGGCCCAAGCCCACCCGAAAGTGGAGTGAGATCGGCTCCGCTACCATTTTGTCACGCCCCAAGTAATCGACTGGCCCTCAATAACCTCCAAAGCTGGGCCGAAACCACGTGGCCCAAAAGCTTAAGCTTGAAGTTATTTGGTAGCTAAGTACTTGGTGCATATATACCCAAGCCAAGTTATTTAGTACATTAATGTGATGACCCAATCCCACTTCAGAAAAGAGTGAGAGAGGTCTTGGGTATTTATGCACCAAGTACTTGGCTACCAAATAACTTCAAGCTTAAGCTTTTGGGTCACGTGGTTTCGGCCCAGCTTTGGAGGTTATTCAGGGCCAGTCGATTACTTGGGGCGTGACAAAATGGTAGCGGAGCCGATCTCTCTCCACTTTCGGGTGGGCTTGGGCCCTATGGCCCGTGTCTCAGGGGTTTATACTGAGATTACGATCGGTACGGCCCGGTGATGGGGGTGCCACTTTGATATGAAATTGGGCTCCCCTCGCGAGGACGCGAGGTCCAAAGGGGGGAGAGTGTGATGACCCAATCCCACATCGGAAGAGAGTGAGAGAGGTCTTGGGTATATATGCACCAAGTACTTGGCTACCAAATAACTTCAAGCTTAAGCTGTTGGGCCACGTGGTTTCGGCCCAGCTTTGGAGGTTATTCAGGGCCATCGATTACTTGGGGCGTGACAAAATGGTAGCGGAGCCGATCTCTCTCCACTTTCGGGTGGGCTTGGGCCTTATGGCCCGTGTCTCAGGGGTTTATACTGAGATTACAATCGGTATGGCCCGGTGATCGGGGTGCCACTTTGATATGAAATTGGGCTCCCCTCGCGAGGACGTGAGGTCCAAAGGGGGGGAGAATGCGATGACCCAATCCCACATCGGAAGAGAGTGAGAGAGGTCTTGGGTATATATGCACCAAGTGCATAGCTACCAAATAACTTCAAGCTTAAGCTTTTGGGCCACGTGATTTCGGCCCAGCTTTGGAGGTTATTCAGGACCAGTCGATTACTTGAGGCGTGACATTACTAAACAAGGTTGTTGAACTGGTTAATCCTTGTGTTTTGGAGGATATTCTAACGGCTGTTACCATTGTTACTCCAGCTTTGGTGCCTCTAAGATCAGTTTAAAGGAAATGTCTACTGCTACGCTCTCATCAATGAGATGAACTTAGTATATATGTGAATGGGCCCTGTGCTTTGTGGTTGTAATAGTTATCTGAGTTTGTAGCTAGAGAGCTTTCAAATTGTGCAGGCAGCTATTGTTTTATAAATTTCAGAAATATTTGACCTGATTTTGTCAAAATCTCTTATCATAATATCTCTTTTAAAGAGTGCTCACCAAAATGAATCTGCAATTCAGTGGACTGGATTTGGCCCCGTATTTGCTCATCGATTTGATTGGTTGAAATATGGAATATTTTTTTTGTTGGTGAAAAGAAATATAGAAGATTGAGTTGGCATCCGAATCCTTGCAAGAAGTATCAGAGACTAGGATTCTTATATCAGTAAAGAAACTCTTTAAAGGGGGATAAATGATTAGGAGATATTCTCCTTTTTTTTTTTTTTTCCATCGAGTGATCGATCAATTTAGATTTTGTCGTCGTCCATATTTTAAGCAGCACGATTCAAAATTCTCAATGAGTTATGTCATAATCGTACTATTGACTATTTTGATTCTTGCTATGAACAAAAATTCCCTACTCCCACGCGGACTGTATTCAAGCCATTGCTGGCACAATTAAATTGCATTCATTTGACCATGTACGCCCGAAAAGCTTTCCTCAATTGCTTTAGTTTACGCTAAAGAATCTAAGAGCAAGGAAGTTAATTAAGGCTTCCACGAAGGCAAAACAAAAAGAATTACCACTTTCATCTGCGGACTCATAGTAAGCAGACTATGGGTAAAGGACAATAGGCAGACGATAGTCAATCATATGATGGATTAGAATCAGTTTGATGACAAAAGATAATGAAGGCATGCAGAAACTCACATCTGAGATTAGGTACAGGACCAATACATACAAACAACAACCTGATCAGTGAAAAGCTAATGAATGAATGGATTTAAGTAATGAACATCTTCCATAAGGAAGACATTCATCTAAACAATGTAAATTGAAGTTACTAGCTAATGACTCGTCAGACCAGTTCTCTGGCTCCAAAACCTACATTTTTTCTCGCCAAGGTTTCTAATTCTTTGCTCAAGCATCATCAATGCTTTATGGTGATCTCTAGTATCAAAAAAAAAAAATGCTTTATGGTGATCTCCTGTCCAAGATACCCAGAGGGACTCTTCACAACAGATTCTGCGTTTTTTTTTTTTTTTTTCTGTTTCATGGAGCTAGTCGGAGAGGAGCCTTCCTGCTGCTGCTGGAGATCATTTATTAATGAGATGTCAGATATTTTTTAACCACAACTGACAAGTTTGGAGGAAGTTTCTGATACATGAGCATGAATTTTTATCTTGGTAGTTGAATGAATTAAGTGCATGCAGTTGCAACTTCCAGTTCAATTCAAACTCCAATCTATCTATTATATTTATATGGGTTAATGGTATAATTGGTACCCGAACTCTTTCAAATTCGTCAATTGTATACCCCGACTTTTTTATCCGTCAATTATATACCTGTACTTTTGAAATTTGGTCAATTGTATATCCCGGGCAGCATTTTGATGACGTGGCATGCTGCCCGCCAATAACTTGTGTTAGTTTGCCCCCTAGATTTCAAATTTAATCTTGTAGGTCCATTAAAATTATACAATTAAGTCCTCAAATTTTTATTTTATTCAATCAAATCTTTTTTAAGAACGATAATACTTTAGTTTAAATTTTTAGTGTTATGCATAATTATTACTTTTTCAATATTTAATGTTATGATTCTATCTTATATACGATTAATTTTAATTAATTACTAAATAATAATTTTTTTAGAAAAATTACTAAATTATAATTAATCACAAAAGGAAATAAAAAAATCAATTCTCTTGGAAATAGTCTCTTAAAATAATAATAATAATTATTATAATTATAATAATTTACTGTATGTAGTTAGTTACATCAAATTTAATAATGTTCATATACAATTTAATAATAAAAATTTATTATTTTTTTTCACCTTAAAATATTTCCTAACTTTGTAATTTTCTAATTTTGCTAGTGGTGCTAGCTGTTGGGCTATGAATTTGATTTTCAAACTTCTTATTGCTTTTATACACGGCAAGTGGGACCACTTTTTCATTATTTTTAAAATTTTAAATTCTTATATTGTTAAAATTAATAAAGTAAAATATATTCTTTATGTATTGAAACATTCATAAGTAATTACAATTAAGTAATATAATTGAATGATTCTTATGACTATGTACTATATCCACATTAATTTATAAATATAACTAATTGTGTATTACAAAACTTATTATAGACAAATTATTATATGTCTATTACTTTAATAAAAATATTATTATGCACTAAAAATAATTTAGGAATAAAATATTGTGTAAATAATAATGACATATAATATTAAGGATTAATTCTAAATAATAAAATATATATGTACTAAATTGTATACTAATATAGCACTTATATGATTAATTTAGAAACTCAGGGACTGAATTGCAACCTACCATTAACGGGCAGCACGCCACGTCATCAAAGTGATGCCCGAGGTATACGATTGATGCAAACTCACAAAGTTCAGGTACATAATTGACGGAAAAAATAGTCGGGGTATACAATTGACGAATTTGAACTACTAGGGGTACCAAATATACTATTAACCCATATTTATATATAGCAAAGCAGATTTTAAAAATGTCATCGAAACTAAGACATCTGATCTGACTTCATATTATACCTTCCCTCCTAATGATAAGATAATGATAAAATGATGGGGGTTGCTAGTATACCTTTCCAAAATCAAAGGTACCAAAACCCTAGTGATCTATATCAATATGATTGAACCAAGTGGATATACAAATATTAATGATACTTTAGTTTAATATTATAAAGAAATTATATATTGACCCCTTACATTCTTTCTTTTTTTTTTCAGTATCATGCATATATCTTATATAATTTACATTCTAAAAAATTAATAAATAATAATTTTTTATTACTGGACAGTGATATGTTTTGCACCAGAATCCGTATTGGAAAAAAAAAATTTTTTAACAATTTTTTTCTTTACATATTTTAACAGCCCGGGTTAAAAATTTACATTTTTACCGGGACTGTAAAAGTTTTTATATAGTAATTTACCGTTAAAATTAATCTTGGGTAGTTAATTTAAGGTAAATCGAGCTTCGGATTCCGAAACCGAGCCCTGCCCCACATCCCGGATTTTTCTGCGGATTTTACGGATCAAAATTGGAATTTTTCGGGCGCAGGAATCTTCAGAATAGTCGGATTTATCCTCGAAGGAACGGACCAGAAATAAAGGTAAGGGGGTATTACAATTATTTTCTGGTTCGGACAGTACACGCTCATCGATGCAGCACAATAACTACATAATTGAGGCGGCTCAATTAAGCAGGCTACCCCCGCCTTCTCCTGTGACACCAACCCCATGCACCGCCTATAAAACCATGTTCTTCCTGCCTCTTCCATGCACACCAACACCTTCTCTTCCTCCTGTCCCTGCAAAACACCATAAACAGTATTTCCTTTCTCGTTCTTGTTTTTGTTGCCTGCAAAAGAAACGAGTGAAAAAAAAAAAGAAAAACAAAACACACACACACCCGCTATCTCCCTCCATCTTCCTTTTTTTTTCCTTTTTCCTTTTCCCTTTTCTTTCCTTTTCCTTTCTTTCCTTTTCTTTTCCTTTCTCTTCCTCACGCTTGCCGCCACCCAAGACCACACCACCAACACCCGAGACCACCACCACCTCGTCGCCTTCCTCCTCGCTCAGCCCTCCTCCGATCCGACACAGCTGAACCACCGCCGCCCTCGCGACTGCTTGTCCGCACCGCCCTCACCACTCCCAGAACTGCAGCAACCTCCCGGAGAGAAGCCTACAAGCACACGCGAGTCATGCTTCCTTCTCCTAGTGTTGTCTTCCTCGCCTGCTCACGCCGGTCTCCATCTCGCCTGCCGTCTTCTCGTGTCGTGTCGTCGCTGCCTCGCTCGTCATGCCACTGTGAATACCCAACCCAAAATCACTTGGGCCTATTCACTATTCCTTTTCACCTTCTTCCTCGGGTCAATTCTATATCAATATAGTCGTCACCCAAATTTTATTAAGGGAAAAATTTGGGAAAAACCTTTATATGACTCCTTTAGGCTACATGGTCATGGCGAACCAAAGATATGGGATCGGGGGTTCGCCACGGATGGGAAGGTGTTAGGCACCCATCCGTGTTGGGTCAGAACCTTGTACAAATGAAGAAATTATGTGTGCCTTGTGCAGGTGTGCAAGTGTGGAAATGAATCACATAAAAATAACAAAATTGAATTGGAGGGGTAGGAGAAGAATGTACAGAACAAAAAAGAAAAATAAAAATATTTGGGCTTGAGTCTCCACCACTAGAGACCACCTACGTACCCCAGAAACCGGCTTCAAAGCCCACGTAGTTCTTAACATGACATCACACAATCACATAATCACCAAAAACATCATCAAATAACCAACAAGTAGCAGTCAATAAAGTGCGCAATAGAAAAACGTTAGAACACTTAGCTCGGTTGTTGGACAGAAATTATGGGTCGTCTTCTACTGGATTTTGGACAATGCAAATGGCCGATTCAGCTTCTGTTCTCAACAGAAACGCTGTAGCTATCCCTCTTAGGTTTCTAGAGAGTCTAAGATCACGGCAATCCGACTCCTAAAACTCTAGATATGGATTGTTTTCTGAGACTGCTCACATCAGGTCCTTCCACTCGGGTTGCCTGCCTTCTTGGCTCCTAGATTGCTTTTGGTTGCTTCCTTCTCTTGATTTCCTCTTTATTTCCTCTTGTTGGTTTCTTTCTTGATGCATTCCAATGAAATTCTTCCAGAGTTTCTGCCTATAGAAATGTTTCTGGGCTTGGAGAATTATAATTTCTTCAAGCAAACAAAGCTTATGGAGGTGTGTGTCTAATGAGTGATTGATCCCTTGAAATGTGTGTGAGAGGCCTTATTTATAGTATTCTGGGAAGTCTAGGGGCATGGAACTGCTTAATGGTGAAGATTATGCCCGAAAATCTGGTCCAAAACCGCGTAGGATCGAATTAGAAACAAAATCGGAAAAATCGGGGATCCTGGGCACCTATGAGCGCCGGTGCCGGCGGTCATCCACTGGATGACCACCGGTGCCGGCGGTCATGTGGGGATGTCCGCCAGCACCTGGCGGTCATCTCGAGATGACTGCTGGTCGCCCCGCATATCTCCCGTTCTTTCCTTTTTCGACCCCCAATCCCCCTAATTCAGTCCTGATTTGATCCTACCGCGTAATCAACCCAAAATCACTCAATTACTTGATTATTACTCCCCTAAATCATTCCATAACTGATTGATTCTACATTAGACACCCATTTTAAGCAAAATCATACCAAAAACATAATTTCTAATTAAATGATGATTTAGCTCTGATTTTTCACGAAAATCAGAGCCAAGATTAGTCTGCAAGAAATGTGTTAATGGGCTAATTAAACTCTGGAGAATTTATTAATTTGGGCCCTTAAACCCATTCTCAACCCAAAGATAAATCATTTCATTAAAATTGGATTAAAGATAGATAAAAGGCCCAAGTAATGAAATAAACACATTTCAGTGTAAATGAACCTTATTATATATTTTACTCTAAGATTAAATCGTCTCATTAATCCTAGCATACCCATATACAAAGGCTCAAATTACCAAAATATATTATTTCCACTAGAATGGATTCTTGACATGCCTCACTCCTAGGATCAAATCATCTCATCAACCCTAAGTTCAAACATATTTAAAATCTAATTTTCGTGAGAAATTCGTGGGTCAAATTTGGGTGTTCATAGATGCCTCTCGTTGACGAGTCCTTCGGGACTAAGGACAATACAACGTAAGAAAGGAACAACCAAATTTGAATAATAAATGTGTGGTGTGTGTGCCAAGTTTCAGAGCATCCCATGCTCCTCTTCAGGAATCATCTCATCCTGAAGTTTTGAGGGACTGGCCCTCGGTTTTTGGGAATCATCTCATCCCAGGTTCTCGCGAATCATCTCATCTCGAGGTGATAGAATCATCTCATCTATCGGGTTGTTGACATGGAATCATCTCATCCTTGTCAACTAGGTTTTGCTTGCGAATCATCTCATCCCAAGTTATGGTTTTCGAGAATCATCTCATCCCGCGGCAATAGAATCATCTCATCTTTCGACTTGTTGACTAAGAATCATCTCATCTTTGTCAGCTGGATATTCAATGTTCGGTCTTTGGGAATCATCTCATCTCGGGATTTGAAGTGATTGTTCTATACCCCATCTTGCTTTGTAAAAGAAATCTTGTGTGGTCTTCTATCCTTTACTACTTCCAAAGACACTTTTCAGCTACCTGTTCGCCTTCACTGTCTTCTTGAAAAGAAAAATTATTTTCTTGAACCACCAACTCTTCTTTTTCTTCCTCCTGGGAAAATAGTTCTTCTACCTTGATTCTTGTTAACCTATACCATTCACCATGAAACTTTGATTCTTAACTGTCATTGTCGTTGTTGTCACACTATTGTTGTTCACCTTTTCTACATTGCTCCGCTACCAATTGTAGAATATAGAAATTTCTCACAACACACAAACTTCTATTTATTTAATTTAAAACCCTTTAATTGACTATAATTTGGCAGTGACAAATTCTCCACTTCAATTCTTTCCATTCTTTTAACTTCGTCATCAAATTTGTCTTCCATGTCATAACTAGTCAATGTCTCTGAACCACTAGAAGTGTTAGCTCTACTCTCCACAAACTTAGCATCTACTTGACTATCATTGTCATTGTTGTCACACTTTTGTTGTTCACTTGTCCTCCTCTTCCTGAAATTGAGGCGATTCTCATGCACAATAAGTTTAGCTTTAACATATCAATTGTCAAAGCTTTGAGATCTTGGAATTCTTTAATAGCTTTTACCTTGCAATCAAAACTGAATGGTAGACTTCGGAGAATTTTTTTAACAACCTGAAGATCTTGCATTTTCTTACCATTGGCTCTCAAACTGTTGACTAATTTCTGTATCTGACAGAAATAACCATCAATTGTTTCTTCCTCTCCCATATGGAGAAGCTCAAACTCTTTTCTCAACTCTTGCAAACTGACTTTTTCCACATCCTCTCCGCCACCATAAGTTTTAAACAAAGCATCGCAATGCTCTTTTGTAGTTTCAAAATATCGAAATTTTTGAGAAACATGAATTTCTACTTGTTGTTTAAGGTAGTGCAACGCTTCATCATTCTTCTTCACCTCTTCTTGTGCACGATTTTGAAGCCCATCTTGAATAACATCACAGAGTTTGATATGTTTAAAGAAAGTACTCATATGTCCACCATATCTCAAATAGTCTTTTCCATTAAATTTTAAAACAAGACACTCCACATATTGTTTACCCATAAAAAAAGAACTATTTTATCACAAGTCAATCTAGTGCAATCAAACACATGCTACCAAAGAAACTAACCAATATTTTTTCCTTGCGTCATCAGGTTTTTTTCTTTCTTATATTGATAAGAAAATAAATTCAAACAGCCAAATAACAATATGCTATATGACAAATTCACAAGAAATGACACCTGATGGCTCTAGTTTCGCTTTTGCACAGCTCACAAACAAATCACTCCAGCCTTTCTTTTGGATTGTATCGCCCGAAAATAATACCACCGCTTGAATTGTTCAAACCCGAGGGCAAACTAGTCATATTGTCACCAAACCCAAACCCAAACCCACAAACCAAACACAATTTTATACTTCAAACCCATCCCAGGCCCAAACCCAATCCCAGCAACCAAACAGGATGGCCTGGGATTGATCCCAGGCTCAATCCCATCCCACCCTGGGTTTCATCCCAGGCTCAATCCCATCCCAGGCCACCCCACGATCCAAACGGACCCTAAGGAAATAAGGCTATGGATGTTCAAAAAAAAAAAAAAGGAAATAAGGCTATGATGACTAACCTCTTGCTCAATTTTTTTTTTGCCAACGAAATCAGCAGCTCAGCAATCAATGTAGCTTTTTTTTTTTAAAATCTTCACCAGCAAAACAATCGTTGCAAGCTCTCCACAAACAAAGTTTTTTCTCCAACCACCACGAACACACTGTTTTTTTATTTATCCTTGCGCAGCTTCTCACCAATCTAACAAGCTCCGCTACTAATTGTAGAATATATATAAAATTACTCAACATCACAAACAACTTTATTATTTAATTTGCAGACCACACACAAAATAAATTAGGCGGCACCTCCGTTTTTTTCTGACAACTGTTACTTTGTTACACATAATAATAAAATCCTGACATACTATTTATAGAGACTCTAACTTAATAAACAAGACATAACTCCTTAACTAAACCCGATTTGGACTCTTAAAATCAATATAGTAAACACTCCTAAACCCAATAAAACTAATCTTAGTTTAATACCCAACATATCTCTATATAATCAGTCATGATAACATGAAAAGCTAGCTAGTAATTAATTATAGTACTACTAATTAACGGCAATGTTAGTCATCTCCTATTTTTTTTTATGCTAATCGAAAAATTTGATTAGCAATAAAGCAGTACAAGGTTTAAAAGTGAACTTCTTAATAAAAGCCTCAGCTCGCTTGTCGAGATCATCTGGACTCCTGGATTTTTCCCATGACCTCAAGGATGCCCTTTCATCAAAGTTGTCTAATTTTCTCAACTCTGGCCTTGCCCTAGTGGACTGACCATCATCCTCCTCACTATTGTCACCACACAAGCTATAACCATTGGATTTTGGCAACAATACCTGAGGAGAAGTTTCCCATGTGTCACTCTTCTTAAGCTGTCTCTTGGATGCATTCCTTTGACCCTCCATAATAAAAATTCCAGGCATCCTCTAAGGTTTCATTTACCCTAGTACCCTAATCATTAATTTCCTCTAGTCGGTTTACCTTGTCTTCCTCAAAGATCTCTTCTAATTCCTGTCTCTTGCAAGAATCCTTCAAACAAGGGTCACACAAAGATGAGGAATCATCCGAAGTTGGTGAATCCTCTTATGATTTTGTTGGATGATATCTTCCAATATATATTGTGAATGGATGGTGACATGGTGTCGTGCTGGCTTTTGGTTACGGCCAGGGCATCATTGGACCAGTACTCCTCTTGTGGATCAATATGGGAGGTGGGTTTTGAATTTAAGGGGGGTTTGTTGATCTTGTTGGGATGGTACTTCTCCTGTCTATAAGTAGAGGAAACAAGAATGGCAAGGATTATTAAATTGAAGATGATGTATATGTAAGGTGGAGTTAACCAACAACGGAGGCTAGGAATAATGGAAGATTTAATGAGATCAAATATGTATGGAAGGATTGCTACTTTGAACCACAGAATTGTGGAGACAATACCACCACATAGTAGAAATAGCTTTACGATCCAAATACCTATCTCAATTCTTCGAGTTTTGAAGCTAGAGAGTTGAAACATATTAGCCATAAAAGTAAGCAAATTTTCAGACTTGGACGTAGTAAACAAATATAAAATTTATATAGTGACCAAGGTAGTTACAAAATTAATTCATCCTGTAATATAATTTTGAAATTAAAAAATGATTGGATTATGTGGAGGATTAAAAGAAATAAGCTATATGTATAAAATAAATTAATATAAGGAATATAGAATCAACATATTAAATACTATGTCATGTCCAAAAATTTTTAAAAAATATTAATGTAATCTCTTAAACTTATAACAAGAGAAATAAGAATATAAAAATAATCTTAAAAAATATGGAATGGTAAAAATAAAATTCTAATAAGTTATTGACTCTCATAAAATGACCTTGAAATATTATACTATTTTAATAATTGAAAAAATGTAGACTATACAGAAGATAAAGAAACATACAAAGAGTAAAACAAATAAATTCTGGAAATTAAAGACTAAAACAAAATTGTTATATATAAGCTCTTCATACAAAGAGTATAGATTACAAGTTAGATTACAAATTGAAGATAACGCAAGTGATTTGGAAAAAAATATAGATAAATTTATGATTTATTTAAATGATGTAAATTTAGGAAAATTAGTTAATAAGATATATATACACTTATAATAATTACTTATATTTTAAAATAATTAATATTATAATAATAATTAAAAATTACAATTGCAACATATTTGACTCTAATATGTCATTTAAATTTCTAGTTAAATGAAATAAAATACTATTAGTTTTGGTCTTGATTGAAAAAATAAAATATTATACAATTCAGTAGATTATAACCGTACCAATAAAACTTTGGCTTGATGGTTTAAACTTTAAATTTTTAAAATTTTCCAAGTGATCCACACTCCAGAAAAGTAATTTCACAACATTATATAGTCTTTATTGAAAATCGTAAAAGTGGTGGGTAATTTAATAAATATTAAAACTTGAAGGATTATTCTCTAAAATTATGAAAATATTAAAATACTAATTTTTATATGTAATTTTTTATTGGTCCATGTCAGTATGGGTTTTTTTTTTTTTGATAAACGGCATGTTTGCCAGATTCATTCCTTCATAAACGATATCAGCACTATCTAAGGCAACCAGGGGTAAAACATTCCCAGGTAGCTCCTTAGACCAAAACTGTTCATGACTCACATCATTGGCCATATGGCTGAGAGTGTGAGCAACCTTATTACAAAGTCGAGGAACATAAACAAGTTGAAAAGACTGGAAACCAGAAAGCAAAGAATTACAAATGTCTTGAATAATTAAACCTAAAGGAGTACGGGTAGTGTGATGTGAAGTGATTGCCTGAAGAACTTCTTGGTTGTCCATCTCCAAGACAACATTTGAGAGCTCCAGGGAAGTTGCAATCTCCAATCCATACCGTGGTGTTAAAGGTTCGCCATCCCGAACTGAATACGAGGGTGCTACTCAACTACAGGCCGCAATGAGTACTTGTCCCAATCATCACGTAGCACCACACCAAGACCTGTGGCCGCATCAGCAAAGGAGGCCATGTCCGTATTAATTTTAGTCCAACCCTAAGGAGGGGGTTGCCACTTGGATTAACGTTGCAAGGGTGTCATGCGGCCCTGGGGCGGAGTTGCTGCCTGCTACTCAAATAAGAACTGCATTGCTCGCTGAACTAGGATGTGGGGCTCAGTTCGTTGCTGCTGAAAAACAAGATCATTGCGCGCTCACCAAAGTGCCCAGCAGACCATTAAACCACATTCGAGCTGGGAGACTGAAGGGAGCTTATGGAGGGCAAGCAACCAGTCAACTAGAGAACCATTAGGGGGTAACGCCGCCATCAGAGCAGGATCACGAAGGTGCCAGGCATCCTTTGCAAATGTACAGCTAATAAAGAGGTGGTAGGTATCCTCCGTAGCTGCGCCACAAACTGGCCAGTCACATGACGTTGTAGCAGATTTTGGCGAGTTGGTAAACTACCTACGGAAAGTTGCCAGCCAAAAGACCTGACCCGAGGAGGTAACCACGAGTTCCATAGCAGTTTCCACCAACCATCCAAAGCCTGGTTCTGATTATTTGCAGCTGAAAGAGCACCTATTGCCAGTCTGTATCCAGTACGGACAAAATACTCACCATTGGAGGAATAATGCCAAGCAAGGTATCAAGAACCCTTCTATTGGGCCATGGGATAGAGGTGATCAAAGAGGCCTCCACTGGAGAGAAGATGGATCCCACTAGCGCCCTATTCCAGTCATGAGAATCACCATGAATCAGTTCACTCACAGTAGCATCACCAGATAAGCCCGATACCCGAGAAGAGCAAGCCTGAGGGTGAGGGAAAGGAACCCAACTATCAGACCAAATACGGAAAGTTTGCCCATCACCAATAGTCCAGCACAATCCTTGCTCCAACAAAGACTGGGCTCCCCATATGCTATGCCAAGCATAGCTCGGCTGATATCCCAAAGAAGCTTGAAGAAAGGATGATCGAGGGAAACACTTACTTTTAAAGATACGGGCTACTAAAGAGTGTTCATTTTGGATCAATCGCCAGCCTTGTTTAGCCAAGAACGCTTGATTGAATGAATCAATCTACCGAAAGCCCAGCCCCCCTCCATTCTTAGGGGAACATAGCTTCTGCAAAGATAGCCAATGCATTTTTCTTTCACCGTCCTTCTGCCCCCACCAAAATTTGCGAGTTTGGACCTCAATCTCTTCACAGATAGATTGTGGCAGTCTGAAAACAAGACATTGTATAGTTAGGAATTGCTTGAATCACAGCCTTAATAAAAATTTCCCTTCCCGCTTCGGATAGAAATTTTTCCTTATGTTGTCCCAACCTCTTACAAACTCGGTCCCGAACAACAGTAAAAATTATTTTCTTGGATCTGCCCACCATGGCCGGCAGTCCCAAGTACTTTGCAAAAGTATCGACAGCCTTTACTCCTAGTCCATCCTGGACCCCATTTTGAACTTCTACAGGCACATTTCGGCTAAAGATAACTTCTGACTTATCAAAATTGACTTGCTGTCCAGACGTGCGTTCGTAGAGCTTAAGAACTTTCTGTATCCCCGAAGCCTCCGTACTGTTTGCCCTAGCGAATAGAATACTGTCATCCGCGAAGAACAAATGGGAGATAATGGGGGCTCGCTGGCAAATTTTAAGACCATGAAGATCACCCCTTTCATTGCTTTGTTTTAGCAGACTGAGAAACCTTTAGTGCATAGGAGAAATAAATAGGGTGATAGGGGATCACCCTGCCTAAGCCCTCGTTGTGGAGAGAAAGGGGCTTGAGGAACACCGTTCAGAAGTACTGAATACGAGACTGAAGAAACACACCTCATAATCAGCCGAACCTAGTGATCACTAAAGTTCATTGAAACACCCGTGTCCCAATTTTACAAATAAAATACTTAAATAAAGGAAATTACCAAAATACCCCTGAAACCCGGGACACGAAATCCAATATTAACAATATCCAAAATTCTTAATAAAAACGAGATGTCAGAAAGAACAAACAATCCGGCTTAACAAGCCACAAGACAACCCGGCATCCTGCCGAAACATCATCAATACATAAACCCGGCAACCCGCCGATAATGTAATCCAAAATCAATAGTGACATCTCAATAAAAATTCAATGCAGCGGAAGAAACGAACGGAGTAAAAATAAGTGAAACAAAACATCATGCATGCCGACTCTATGGATCCAACCGGGACATCAAGCACAGCTACCTGCTGAGATAACCACTTCCGTACTCTGGAAGAATGGGAAGTGACTGCACGCTATCTAAAGTCTGAAAAAACAACGTTGGCGATTATGTGAGTCGCCTACTCAGTGAGCAATATAAATCTAATTATGAAGGTGTGCAGATCAAGTCCGAAAGGAAAGAAGAGCAACAAGACAAGTAAGCAACATACAACAACAAGTATTAACATGCCAAGCCAATCAAGCAAACAGTTCATTATTCTCCATCTGTTGTGTGTTAAGTTTTCTTATTATAGTTTATTGTTCAGGGCCCCCTACTGTGTGCGTCGAGCTCGGTCCCGTCTCATGAGACAACAAGGCATAAGCCCAAATAAAACCAGGCACGAAGCCCAAACATATCCATAGAGAGAGTGATACGGCAAGAACCCTAGAATCAGCACCAGAATTCCTACTGAATCAGATTGTGGTCCCGACCTCAATCTCAATCAAACTAAGCAATCCACCACTCCTTATTCCTCCTCAAGTCAGCATGAAAACGAATTAAGGAATTGAGAATCACCAAAAGGAGATGTCGTCACCTGTTCCCAATCAACAAGAAATCAGAAAACAACACCAAAGGAGTTAGAATTCACGCCTCACAGATTTGCAATCTGATATGTAAATCTAATCCCTATAATAAACCTAGTGAATCAGCACACAAGGTTTTCCTAGAGAATCAGCATCCTAGGGTTTTGTTTGAATCACTCAAACAGAAAAGAAACTCTCAAAGAGTAACCGTTTTTTTTATTAAAATTCGTCATCCCCAAATTCTGAAAGTAAAGAAAGTATTTATACTAACCTAGGTCGTCACCTAATAGGGCCAAGTCAGCCAAACCCTATTCCTAACCCTAAAGTGACCGAAACCCTAACCCTAATTGGACTAGGTTTTTAATTGAGCCCACATAATTTGGACACTAATTAAAAACCTTATAATTAAAAACCAAATAACTGAACTAAAGCCCACAAATAATAACCCAAATATAGTCCAAGACGAAATTACAAACCCAACAAATAATAAAATCCAACTAAAAACACTTTAGCCCAAATAATAAAAAAAAAAAACTAAACCGAATTTCCGGACAGAATCTGTCCATCGAATTCAAGCGCATTTTAATAAACGCAAAAGGCCGATTCAGCTTCTTGGCTCAACATCAAAGTTGTAGATCTTCGTCTTATCTTTCCATAGAGTCCAAGATCGCAGCAATCCGAGTTGTAGAGCTCGAGATATGAATTTATTCCCGATACTGCACGGTCCAGGAATTTCTGCACGCGTTCTTCGCGTCCTTCGCTTTGATGTCCAACTCTTCCTGAAATTCTTGTGAGATCGATGCTCCTCTTTGATGCCTCTGAAAATAAGCTTGCCATATCCAAGCTTGTCTAGGTAATTTGCATCATTCCCTCCCTCCTCAAAGCGATTCGTCCTCGAATCGATGCCTACAAAATCAATAGGAGGAATTTCAGTAATATCGAATGTAGCATGATCATGATACTCACCTTGTGAACCAAGCTTTATGCATGGAGGATCAAGCATGACACGCGTAGCTTCTCCTCATCCTTTGTGATTGTAATCGGCGCCCCATGTGTAATTCCATCTTCCTTTAGGACCGGCAATCCTACATTACAAGCATCCCTAGAAACCTGCAAAAGAAACACATCACATCTAGAAAGACAAGGGTTAAGGTTAGCTTTAAACCAAGCTTCCTTGTACAAATGTACAAACAAACTCTTCTTTTCCTCATAAAGATCCCTCTTATCTCTCTTTTTTTCAACAAAAAATTATTTCTTTTTATTCTCTTTTCTTCTCTCAATGGTGTTGACAAGCACCAACTTCTTTTCACTCTCTTTTTCTTTCTCACTCTCAACTTCTTCTTTCTTTTCTTTATCCTCAAATTTTTCTTTTGAGCTCTCTTCTCCATTTGCAAGAATCTCATCCTTCCTCTCTAGCTCTCCTTTTGCAAGGCTCTCAGCCTCCCTCTCTAACTCTCCTTTTGCAAGGTTCTCAACCTTCCTCTCTTCCACAAGCTTGGCTTGAGCTGCGGCCAGCTCAACTCGCCATGCTGCCACTCTTCCTCTAATATGCAATTGATCTTCACTGACTTCTTGTGGAGACAATGGTCGAAGGAAAAACTTCTGATCCCCCATGTATAATGAGTACCTACTCTTATCTCTCTCAGGAGCCACTCTCCTTTCAAATTGCCAGGGTCTACCGAGCACTATATGGTTCTCGACCATAGGCACAACATCACACAACACTTGGTCGGAATACCTCCCAATAGAAAAAGAAACAAGGACTTGTTTAGTTACCTTGATCTCTCTCATGACATTCTTCCCTCTTAGTTGATAGGGTCTTGGATGGATCATACACCCCAATCCTAGCGTGTCCACCATATGTGTACTCACCAAGTTGGTATATCTTCCCGCATCAACTTTCAGGTTACAACCTTTTTCCTTCACACAACATCTAGTATAGAAAATAACTTTTTGAGCTTCGGGCATCTTCTGAAGTTTGAGTGTATTGCGTCTATCGAATTCTTCTTCATCATAGTATCTTCCACTAATGTATCTCGAATATTCCATGA